>JBBPCZ010086753.1:0-11441 GCA_037974445.1 Brycinus macrolepidotus | reverse complement strand
CACACACACACACACACACACACACACACACACACACACACACACACACACACACACACATATACACACACATACACACACACACACACACACACACACACACACACACACACACACACACACACACACACACACATATATATTAATAACTTTTTGAGAAAAGAATCATGCTCGCCATTTTAACGTTAATTGTGCAGCTCTACATGGGGAACACAAAAAACGTCTTCAGTGTCTCATCCATATTTATCTCTATCTTGATCTCAAAACACAACACCAACCAAGTGACTGAGTGAATGACTGATAGCTGAAGTCCGCTCTGGAACTTCACTGCTGCCCTTGAATAGAACATGGAATGTGGAGTTGATCCTCTCTCTCTGCCAGCACATTACTGCTCCTAAAACCAAAGACCGTTACGGTCAAGGACATTTACAGACTTCAGGGTTTATGCTGCTTGAAATATATTTAGCCTTTCTCCTGTAGGTTTCACTTACACACTGCTCGGATGATTGTAAATAAATCATTACAGGCCTAAAGTTTAAGGAAAACACTCATTTACACAACACTGAGAGCTTATTAGTAGGGCTTTTACAACAGAGCTATGCCAGCTGTAAGGCCTTTTCTCAGCAAAACTAATAGGCCTCAACTGGCTTAAGCTATACAGCTCCTGTGCCTAAATAAATGCTAGAGAAAAACTAACTGGCCACTTTATTAGGTACACTTACCCTGCATCTACACCCACTGTCCGTTTTATCAGCTCCACTTACCATCAAGATGTAAAGTAACGCATGACAACACCACAGCAAACAGTGTGAACAGTGTGAAATTCTTTCGCTGCATTTAACCCATTCACCAAGTGAAGCAGGGGGCTGCCACCAACCAGGGCCGCCCGGGGAGCAGTGTGTGGGGACGGTACCTTGCTCAAGGGAACCTCAGTGATGACACTAGCAGTCCTGGGATTCAAACCCACAACCTTCTGATCGCAGGGGCAACTCCCTAACCACTAGTCCACCAGCTGGCCCCCAGCTGTGTTTTATTGCTAAAAATTACAGTCTGTACTGCATCAGTTTTTCAGCATAATTTGTTACACCCTTTACCAGATTCATCAGTGGAGCAGATATAACTTAAGGGATGGACCACTGTTAGACATGGTAGTAGTAGAAGGTGTGTGTGTGTGTTTGTGTATGCGTGTGCGTGTGCTGCACAGAGTGGATCACTATCCAGCAAACAGTGTCCCGTAACCAGAAACTAGAAGCACTAGAAGAGGACTAGGGCAGCAGCAGATTCTATAGATTGTACAGATTACATTTACATCTACAAGGTGGACCAGCAGGGTAGATGTATCTAACAGAGTGAACGGTGGCTGCATCTGACCCACTCTGTGCGGCACACAGGCCATCATGCCACTACAATATCCACCACTCAGATAACACCAGCTCACTGGTGGTCCTGTGGGGATTTTGACCCTTTTTGAATAGGATAAAGGGGAGCTAATGCAGAGAAACAGATAGTCTACAGTCAGCAAATTACACCTATATGGTAAGTGGCTCTGATAAAATGGAAAATGAATGTAGATACAAGGAAGGTGTACCTAATAAGGTAGCCAGTGAGTGTATGTCATAGAAAGACCAGTGACTGATATCCATCAGCTGTGATATATTAATATCAATTGGGGAAATCTGATCACGTGTGACTTGGACAGAGTTATAGCTTTTGGCCTATAAATACACAAAACAATCTGGACAGAGATGAAGGTTGGAAGTAAGGTTCCGAAGCTTGGCAACAAATTTAGAAACTGGAGATTTTACATACACACCCACGCAATGTACAGACACACACGCACACACGCACACACACACACACACACACACAGACACACACACACTGCAATAAATTGTGGCCCCTTGAAATCTGACTGAGCAAATACTTATTGGTAGTTTCTCTTATGACTGATGAAGTCAATTAATCAAGTCCAAATTTTGCTTCTTTAGTTTAGAACTGGAGCATAAAGTTAATGTCAGAAATAAACACTGGAAGTCTATAGTCACCCAAATCTTTTCCGAAAATACATCTTCAAAACTTCTCTCTGCCCACGTTCACCACACTCAGCTCACTGGCACGGACTTACTGATGTGGTTTAGGACTCAGTATGACCAATTGTAAACTATAAAACTAACAAAACATCAATGTGCAGCTGAACTCTGATGGCAGCCTTTTACAGCCTTTTCTGTATTCCTTTATTCACAAACCACCTCAGGGGTGGACGTGCTGATCCAGAATCTGTTTCTCTGGTACTGATCATCATAAATACAGAGAAATGTAATCCAAGATCAGCCCTCTCAGCCCTGGTGTTGGACAAATGGCTGTCCATTGCAACGAAGTTTTGTTCTTATTTATGGCTTTCAGAGAGAAAACCAGATTAACAAGCCTGGAGCGCCTTAATGGAGAGTCTGACGTGGTTTGAGCGGGTTATGAAAAATTTTGGGGATGTATTTACAGAAAAGATTTGGGTGAGTATTGACTTCTATGGTTTAGCCTCATGGCTCCAGCAGTAAACTAAAGAAGGAAGAACAAATAAAAAACAAAACGTATCTTGGCTGATTACACTTAAAGTAAGTCCAAAATTGTGTACAATACTTCTCTGCCAAATTATTCCTTAGATGAGGGTCATACTTAAGAAGGGAATGTAGATTCTCTGTAGATCAAAACCTACATCACAGCACTGAAAGACAATTTGTGCCACAAGAAATATTAAACTATTTTCATCATCAACAATATACAATTAAAACAGAAAAAAACGCATGAGCATGCCAGCAAAACCTTATGAGACAAAACATCAGGGAACAGACATATTTTACATATGTTTCATACATTTTCTTCAAACTCTGAAGAAGCTCTAGCCCTAATTGAAAGCAGCAGAGTTAGGAGTGCCAATAACATGCAGCTATTTTAAGTCTGTTCCTAACTCAGCATGGAAGTTATTCCATCCAAGCAGCTTTTATCAGTCATGGTACACAAGCCTGGAGTTCCGTTGTCTGCTCTGGAATGGGAAGAGTATCTGAGGCATGCAGTCATGGACAGTGGTACTTAGAGGTGTGTGATTGCGTGGGTGATGGCACTGAACCATAACTGAGTGAATTCAATTGTCCTATCCACCCTCTGCAAACAAATACATTCTTTTGTAGTTACAGATGAATCTCTGAACTTTCCAGGCATATCAGCATATTCCAAGGCTTATCATTCAGTAATTACACAGAAAACAAAATAAACTGGTTAAATTTAAAAGAGTGAGGAATGGAAGTCTGGTCATTCAATGGGTAAAATATCATGTTACGGAGTTGAACCATGCCATTGTAGATAATGCAAACTAGACAGGTTATAAATGACAGAATGTGCCACATTGCTAATGTCAGCTCAGTAACTCTCAATCTATCCTGACAGCGTGACCTTTCATAAACGTACAAGTACACAATAATGACAAAACTGAATTGTGTGCAACAATGTCTTACTGTGTTGAATAGGACTTTTTGCCTGTGTTTTGTATTTTGAGGTTAAATAGCGTCAAAATGACATCCCTTCCCGGTCTCAGCGTTTCCCAGCAGAACATTGCCCAGAGCATCACATTTCATTCCAATGGACTGTCTTCTTACTGATTTTTACCCTTCCAAAGTCGCTTATGCCTGTCAATTTCTCTGACACCCAACAAGTAGATTATGAGAACCAAGTGTTTACTAACTATCTAACATACACCAGACTGTAACAGCTGTAACGAAATAATCACATGTGAGTGGTCATAATGATTTGGCTCTTTGGTGTACATACATTCGTTAGTGTTCTGGGGATAATCTGTGTGTACATTGCAGCTAGTAGTGATGTCTTGAACTCTCTTTTGGAAGATCATGCCAAGTATGGGCATTTTCCTGAAGAGACTCCATGATGCAAGAGAGTGGAAAAACTCTAAGCAGCCAAGACTGTATTTTAAACAAATACCTGTTAAACAGGCTGAAAGTGAATGCGAGAGTTTACTGTACAAAAAAGAGGCTAAAAATACACAGTGGAATCCTGTGGAAATACAGATAGGAATGGCTGACACAGATCACATCAAACACTTCAGGAAACACTTATGCCCGACTGCAACAATGTTCTCGTCCAGCATGAAACTGTAAATGTGATCATTGTGACAACAGTTCTAAACTCTTTTCCTCTCTTTCATGCTTTTACATTTAATTAGAAGATTACAGGCCTTTTTGACTCAGAACAACAGTATATGACCCTCTGACCTAAACTGAGTAACTAAATACAGACTTTTTTTTTGTATTGCATAATGAGGTAAGAACAAATACGTGTTTGACTGTCCAGTGTTCAAGGAGGCTAAAGCACATGAACAGAAAGACTGGAAGAACTGCTTATTCTCTTTCTCTCTCTCTCTCTCTCTCTCTCTGTCAATGGAAGTTATGAGAGACAGGCTTATGTAACAGTCTTTCTTGCTCTTCGCAGGGGCAAAGGCACTGAGGGCAAATGAAAATAATAAAGTATGGTACTGCAATTCATAAATAAAACTGTTTATCTGACATTCTACCATTTTCAATGCAGTCTATTGTTCCAAAGTTGTCTTAATCAGTCAATGGAAGTATTTCCTTAATCCTTCCCTTTGGTACTGGAATGGCAATAATATAATATGGCAGCTCAGGGAAAACTGTTGGATCAGGAAGGAATAGCCTAATAAGCTGGTTTCTCAAGTAGTAAAAACCAGTGATTTTGAAATTAGACCATAACTGTAGTTGATATCCTCATTAGGGCATAAACTGCACAACACTGCTAACTCGTCCATGGCTGGTGCTCAGGCCTGTATAATTGCAGCTCATTTATTTCTGCATTTAAATCAGGAGGACTACAGTTCAACATATAAGAAATATATCAGAAGGCAATCAGAAGTTCCTTTTTATCTAAAGGCTTAGTGCAATATGTTCAGCTTTCATCATGGTTTTTAAAGTTCCACTCAAAGCTATGACAGACATGTGGCATTTATGAGAATATTAGAGAGACAGCAATAAATGACAATACTGGCACGTCATTTATAGCATAAACCACAGGATTGCACTTTCCAGCCTACCATGTCAACAAGGCTGCTTGGGCTGGTTTTCCGCATAAGTAGCAAATATTTACCTGTTAGGAGCGTCAGAATTAATTACAGACAAGAAACGTACGGCAACCACAATACCTTAGAGCTTAAGGTACAATACCGTAGAGGACATCCGTGGAAAAATCATCTTAAACAAATACAATTGTGTTTTATGCCTTCGTAATCAACTGCTTTTTAATCATTTGATCATTCCCTAAGTGTACGAATTTAATATATTATTTGTCCTGTTATGTAATATTCTGTAGGACTGCACTGGTCCTTCAGTAAGTAAGTAAGTAAGTAAGTACAGCTTTATTGTCATCCCAGCCGTATACATTAAGTACACAGTGAGACGAAATATTGTCCTCCTGGACCATTGGTGCAACATACAACACAACACGCCAGCAGCACTCAGACAGATCAACAATGAGGGTAGAAAGGGCGAATAAATTATAACTAAACCTATATATATATATATAGTATCTGTATACTCATATATATATAGATACTTTTTAGATACTTTACCTAAAAAAATAGAATACTATGGGAGGACACAACAGCGAGACTATAACAATACAGTATTGGACACAAAATTATGATATGAATATAATATATATGTGTATGCTCATAGATTTCACAGGATTCACCATTTAAGTGGTAAAGCGTCCATTTGTCATTCAACAGAACACACCACAAAATTCTTCTATGCATTTAACCCTTTCACCCAAGTGAAGCAGTGTCGCAGCACCTGGGGAGCAGTGGGGGCAGTATCTTGCTTATGGGTCCCTCAGTGGTGTCACTGGCAGCCCTGGGATCCGAACACACAACCTTCAGATCACAGGGGCAACTCCTTAACCACCAGGCCACCAGCTGCCTGTGTGCTTTTTTGTTTTTGTCCATCAATGTTCTCTCACTATAATACCCCACATGCATTATGAAAACATGCTATGCAACCACTGGATGGATGTGAGGCTTCAAAATACATGTGATATTTTCCTCTTGAGCAGTAATGCTAGCCATCCTGCTTCCTGCAATTTAAACAGTTTGTCTTTATGTATCTATCCCAAAGCTTTTGCAGTTTTTCAAAGCTGCCTCCCAGCTCACCAGAATTGGTATTTAAAACAGAAAATCTTGCTCTAGAGACTACAGGGGCATCACTGTAGGAGGTGAGTAGGCGTGTTTACAACAGATGTAGAAATGGTTATTTTTTTTTATTTTTACTAGAGTGCTTCCATGTTTCATTTACTCTTCAGTGGTGTAATGTCTCAGGGCTGTTTATCTATCTATATAAAGAAACTGAGACAATAAAGCCAAAAATGTAAAGATTTCTATTATGTTTTTGAGCAACTTTCACATTGCCAACATCTCTGAACTGTTGAAACCTCTGTTTGATCGGGTTAATCAGGCACAAAGGCAAAGTCTCTTACTGCATCACCAGAGAGTGATACAATTTAGATTTCATTTTTAAACAAAAGAATTCGGGTAAGTGTTATTAACCCAAACATCAAATCAAATCCATGTCATTATATATTCAAACTGACACGTCAAATGAAAAGTAATGTAAAGTGATAGCCAGCAGTGGTCTGTAGTGGACGGTAGTGTATAATCCATTGGACGCAGTTAAGGCTACCGTTCAGCTCTGCTCACAACGGGGCCGCAGCTCTTTGCCAAAAGAATGAGCTCATGACTTTCTCGAGAGAAGGGCTGGATTTTCCATCCCCTCCTCATTCCTGTCCAAGCCTTTGCTGTGTCTCTGAGGCTTAGAATTAAGGGCCACTGGATAAAACTAAACAGAAGGCATTATTTGTAATTTCATCAATGATTGCTTGAATTCGAGTTATGTCAATATTTTTCTCCCACTTAAGCAATTAAAAAAAGGTCTTCAGTTTAGCTGAGCAATGTTATCACTGCAATTACTATTCTTAAATAATTATGCATGGTCTCAGTATGTTGTACACTCCTATATGAAGAAATCTGTTACGAAGAAGAAAACAAACAGGCTGCACTGAATTGTACTACAGCCTTATATAGGACTGAAGGATTGGCATACTAAACTTCCCACTCATTTTTCACGGTCATGTTTTCTCAATGCATTTGTCATGAAAATCACAGAGGATTTCAAGAGGATTCATTACAATTTATTTCATCTTGAGTAGAAGAAACATTCTTTCAAAGGGAAATAAAAACCTTGTGCTGAAACGTCTGTGGAAATTTCATTTGGTTCATAGCCATTAAAAAGTCAGATGCACGGTTTTTAGAATATTAGCCCTTACATAGTGGAAAATGGCAAAAGCCTGCTTTTTGTGGCTTCTTTGGTTTGCGACCCCTGAAATAAAGTCTGACGGGGGAAAGCTCCCCAGGGCTGAGAAAGACGTGTACTTCAATGTGGAAGGTATTACAGGGTTTGCAGAACATGCGAAACAATAACAAACGGAGGGTTCCTTACAGAGAGGCGCTAGACATGTGCTGTGCTCTGCACTTCTGTCTCACCACACTGTCAGCTTGGCTCGGATTCCTAGCTGCTGCTTTTTCCGCAGCGTTAGAGTGATAGTTAGCACCCTTGGATGTAACTGGTCAAGGTAGGGAAGGCTATTTCAAAAAAAGTATTCAGACACCATTAATAATCATCTGGTGAAAAATGTAGTCAATAACCTAATCTAAGTATCACAGTATTAAAGTAATGTAACTTGATTATTTTCTGTTTTGTTAACTTCAATGTCAAATTTGCATATAAAGACAAAATAAATATCAATATGTCAGCTCTTACTTAAATGTATTCTGTAAGACAACGGAACACTAACATTGGAAATTAAAATTGGAGAAACCAAAATTTTTGCATCAAAAATGTGTCCTCTGGTCAGTGCATTTTTAAATAAAACCTTGATTTTCATTAAGCAAATTCGGGTAATACCCTATAGCCCTACAATAAAAGTGTATAATACATGACCAAAGTTCACAAAGCAAAATAAAATCTGCTTCTTAGACAGGGCAAACAAAAATGCACCTTTACTTTAATACATAGACTAAAAGCACACACACTATTTTTAACAAACTGGTGTCCACCTACTGATTAAAAAAACAAACAAAACAACAAAAAGAATAATAAATGAATCAATGGAAATGAAAAACACAAATTCAGGCAGTGCACCTACCAATAACAAATTACAATACTGGGCTACAAAGTGGTATCATTTACAAAGCAAACATAAAATATACTCCTTTGACAAAGTAATCATTTGCATTTAAATTTACTTTATGCATGCTATTCACACTTTACACTTAAACTTTTATGTGTCAATTAATCTGCCATAAATGGCTTTAGTTTTAACTATACACCATTCCTGTCACCAGTATCATCACATATAGGTCCAAAAAATATGCAATTCAGGAGTAGTAGTAGGAGTAGTAGTAGTAGCAGTAGTAGTAGTAGTAGCAGTAGTAGTGCTGACAGGTTAGCTAACTTTCTGTGTAACATTAGTCTTTGGTCTTACCTGTAAATGTTAATTTCTTTAAATTATATATCAAGTCCTTGGATGATGACAGCATTTTCACAGCTGGAAGGCATAACTTGCACTGTACGGTGATCTTGTTCCCTTATTCCTTTATAAAGACAAAATAATGGAGAAATTTCCACCAAAAGTAGTGGCCATGGTGGCGAATCGACAAGTGAAAGATTAGTTATCATTTTACTCCAGACATTGAGACAGGAAGTTTAAAGTATGTGCATGTGCATGGTAGTATATCATTATTTATTTTGAAATGTTTTCTAAAAATGTATTCCTGCTAATAATACCCATTTTCAAGATGTATCTGTAATTGGATTATGTGTTTTTTTCCTGTATTATAATAGAATACAGTTACCTTTTTTGTATCTTAATTATGAAACGCTGTTCTCTGTTACTCCCCAAGTCAGCTAGGGGTGTGCTGAACCGATACTCAGTATACTTGGCATACGTGCTAAAATCACTGGATTGGATATTGGAAACAGCCTGAACGGTTTCTGTAAACGCTTAACTAAACTTGGAGCAACATTCTGTAAAGACAGACATGCGACACAAAGTTAAGCATATGTAGAATATACATAATGCAGTATGTAGGAATTAAAATACAGGCACCTTCACCCAAACAGTGTATAATATGTCTAACAAAGTGTTCCCAGACAAATGCATTTTTAACAGTTTAGTTTTTTAAGAGAGGGAAAATGACAGTCTCGGATTGGTATTGGTATCAGCAGATACTCAAGGTTGCGGTCTCAGACATGAAAAAATGGATTAGCGCCACCCCAAGAAGTAACTAGCAGGGAGTCTTACCTTAAAATAGCCTTTTACAAAGTGAAAATTCGTGAAAATTTGCTTTAAGGAAAAAATCTTTACTATCAATTTATTTAATTCACCATTCACTGGATTAGAAACATCTACCTTTTGCTCATCCTCACTAGACACTTTATGAGCTACTCTCACCTTTTTCACTGCCAGTAGTCAATGCTGTGTTTTTGACTACTTTGATGGCGTAAGAAATAGCTATCACAAATTAAGCAACACACAGGCTACAGTCTCCAACTGCATACCAGCATGATGCACATAAAGGAAGGTAATAAAGTGTCCAAAGAGTGTTTAAGGCAATCAGCAATTGACTAAATTTATTAAAAACACTGAGGCTATAAAGCAGGGCTATAACTATAATTTCTGTAATACATTGTTTAGTCCTTTAAGATTCATTAATGAGTCAGGTCAAAGTGCAATTTTAATGATAATGCACTTATTATTTATCATTATACACATAAACATATTTTATTCCAAAAATGATTCATTATTTTAGTCAGAGTGAAACATCAAAAACAATAAAAGAACAAGAATATGTTTCTTCTAATGACAAAGCAAAGAAAAATTAATTCGTTTATACGTGCTCAGTCCTGAAGCTCATAGTTAAGCAGTACCTTCCTTTTCAAAAAGATACATTTACATTTTACCTGTCCACTCTGGAGAACATATTCCAAAGGCTCCAAAAGTTTTCAGTGAACTAAAACATAACACAGGAAATGCATAATTTGGCAGTGCAGTTTAGATTTCATTATTTTTATAAACTAATTTAAAAAATAGAGCGAGCTAAAAAGCAGCTTCTGCCAACAACATAAAGTGTTTCTCGAAGACGCCTAACAGTCATGCTGCCCTGGCAAGCGAGCTTAGTGAAGCACTTCTGTATTTTGGATTTTCTGAGTTGCACTGCACTGTCCATTATCTATATTTTCTTTTGATGTCAGACTGGATTGGAAGTGTAAGTCAACTGATCAATGGAAAGACATTTTTCATTGATCATCAGTATATCTGAAGGATCAGCCACTCCTAAATCTTTAATCTAATCCCAGTACCATGATGAACCACATCACTCATCCTATTAAGAACCGGAAAGTTCCGTGGATCTTGATTCCTTGAATGAATTCCATCACCTATTCCCAAGAACCAATCACTGATGACCACTGATTCCCAACTCTCATAAAATGTAGCAAGCCAGGATCATAAAGGGAGTAGTTTACATCACGTGGGACCTGGAGAATGAGAGCAAATTAGTAAAAAACAGTAACTTCTGAATGCAGCCAAAAGCACAGAACCTGCAGCATTAAGTTTAACATGGAAATAAAATCAAGAAGCAGAGGTGACAAGGTCAAATTGCTTCCTTTCTCAATCTTTTCTACAGCTGTTTTTCTTGTCTCCAGCTACAGTCTGGAAATCTTGCAAATCTTACCATAACTGACTTTTCAGCTCGCATTTCAAAATGAGTGAGTGGGAACGTATGGAACAAAGTGAAAACACAGCAAGTCTTCGATATGAAGACTTTATTTTCCTTTAAACAAGCTTGCTGAACTGTGAAAACAAACAGGGGCTGTTTTAGTCATGCATGCTTCTGTCATATAAAAGTGAGCCCTTTTTCCTCTCTTTGAGCATCTTAGCCATTAATAAAAGGAACTCATGTAAACAACAAAAAAGCAAATGGAAAGTAATGCAACAACTGATTTTCAAAAAAGAGGAACAGGAGACCCAAAACATAATAATAATTTAGCCTTGGCCACTGCGGTTTACCTTATGAGTTAGGTCTGTACAATATATTTATGTAAATGCCCTCTAACCAAACACATAATTATTTCTTGGATATAGTAACCATCCCAAGAAATCTTAGACATTCCAGATTAATATAAATAATCAATGATCTCAGCACAGCAGTGATGCTGACATGGTAGTGACATTTTAGTGTGTGTGTGTGTGTGTGTGTGTGTGTGTGTGTGTGTGTGTGTGTGTGTGAGCGTGTGTGTGTGTGTGTGTGTGTG
>JBBPCZ010086742.1:0-11442 GCA_037974445.1 Brycinus macrolepidotus | reverse complement strand
AGCTAACCCCACCAGGGACAAAGGCAGCCAACAAACAAACAAAGCACACAACAAACAAAGTAGCAATCTAGAACAAAAGAAGTCAAAGTAGACAGCAAAATAGCAGCACAACAGTTAAGCACAACATTTAAGCAGTTAAGCAACAGAAGAAACTCAAGGTAGCTTACTAGATGAAGATACAGCCAAGTAGACACCACAAGCACAGACATTTGGCACTCCATCTTGTCCAGCAGACTTAGATAACCCAACTGAATGCTTTGAGAACTCTTTTCGATCCACACTAGATTACATCACACCTCTAAGATGTAAAAAAAGTCTAACAGAAAAAGCTTGCTCCTTGGTATAATGATCAAACATGCGCTTTAAAGCAAAATGTTCAAAAACTTGAGTGTAAATGGTGATCAACCAACCTGGAATCTCCGTCTGAAAGGAGACCATTAGAGACTACAACAGAGAACTTACCATGGCATGTACAACCGCTCATTAAAGCTAACAAAAATAATCCCAGGTTTCTATTTAGTACAATTTCTAAACTAACTAGGAACCAGGAAGGTGCAGAACCACAGGTACCTCCAAACTATAGTACTTCAACAATAAAGTAGAAATCATTAGACAAGAAATTCAAACTACTGTTGCTGCCTGATTTAGCAGATGCAGATACTGTTCAAAACTTAGCCGTAGTTGAGAGACTGACATCTTTTAATCCAGTTCAACAAGCAGAACTCTCTGCAATTATTCTCTCTTCGAAATCTTCTATGTGTACACTCGATTCTATTCCTGCAAGCAGTCCTACCAGTAATTATCAGACCTACAAAGTGGCATCATGCGGTGTAAGGTGCGTGGTCAGAGATACCAAACGCCGTTTCGAGGTTAGCCAGGCGGCTAGCACTAACTACAGTCTGACAACTGAGGATGGTGATGTCATCAGTGAGGAACATGTTTAGTGTCACGGAGCACAATGTGTGAGCAGCGCTGGGGGCAGTGAACATCAGACAAGCAGTGGGTCCAAACAGTATCACCGGGTGTCTGCTGCGTTGCTGCGCTGACCAACTAGCAGGTGTGTTCACTTCCATCTTCAACGAGTCCCTGGCAAAGTTTGTGGTCACCACGTGCTTCAAAAGATCCACCATTGTCCCTGTGCCCAAGAACAACAAGCCCTCATGCCTGAATGACTACCGGCCAGTTGCATTGACTTCGGTGGTCATGAAGGTGTTCGAGAGACTATTGAAGAACCTCATCTCCTCCTCCATCCCTAGCACCACAGACCCACTCCAGTTCACCTACCAACCCAACAGATCCACAGAGGATGCCATCCCCTATGTCTTGCACACCACTCTCAGACACGTGGACAAGAAACAGGGTAACTATGTGAGATTGCTGTTTGTAGGTTACAGTTCACCGTTCAACACAATAGTGCCCGGTAGACTGTTCACAAAGCTGAGGGATCTAGGACTCAACAGCCGTTTGTGTGTTGGACTTTCTCACTGGCAGATCTCAGGTGGTGAGGGTGGGTAGGTGTGCCTCTGACAGCATCACCACCAATACGGGAGCACTACAAGGGTGCGTTCTCTTTCCACTGCTGTACTCCATTTACACTTCTGACTGTGTGGCCACTCATAGTTCCAACACCATTGTGAAGTTTGCTGAAGACACGGTGGTTTTGGGCCTCATCTCCAACAACGATGAAACAGCCTACATGGATGAGGGAAAGAACCTGGCATCATGGTGTCAGGACAACCGCCTTCAGCTGAACATCTGCAAGACCAAAGAGCTGGTGGTGGACTTCAGAAGGAAACAACAGCGAGACTACAAGCCCCTTGTTATTAAAGAAGCTTCAGTGGAGAGGGAGCTGTCCTTCAAGTATCTCGGCGTCCACATCTCCTCAGACCTGACATGGACTGAACACATTCAGGTCCGATTCGAAAGGAGTAGGCAGCGCCTGTACCATCTCCGACAACTGAGGAAGTTCGGGGTCTTTCCAGTGATCCTTAGGACTTTCTATTCAGGCACTGTGGAGAGCATCCTCACACAGAACATCACATTCTGGTATGGGAATAGCTGTGTTCAGGACCGAAAAGCCCGTCAGAGAGTGATCCACAGGTCTGCTCTCCCTTCCCTGCAGGACATTTACACCAGGAGATCCAGAGCAGCTCGCAACTTAAAGGACTCGTCCCACCCCGGTAACATACTGTTTTAACTTTTGCAATCAGGCAGAAGCTTCCGTTCTATCATTGCCAAAACAAAGAGACCCAAAAGGAGCTTCTATCCTCAGGCTATTCGACTCCTTAACCAGAACATGCCTCCCTCCCCTCATAGCATTACCTTAAGGGACTGATACAACACCTCATGGTGACATCATATTCATTGTCATGTTTCATATCTGCCTTCATTATTTATTATTACAACATTACATGCTGCTATACTGTACATGCTGCTATGCTGGTATACAGGTCCTTACTCTGTTTACATTGCTGTGCTAATATGCCACAATGCACTTTAACATCCCACTTGCACATTGTACATATGTAAAACTGCCAGATTGTTGCTACACTTATAACTTAAAAACTTTAAAATACTCAAATTTTGCTTTCATATTTTGCCTTTAACTTGTGTTCCTGTTTAAGTTGTTTTTCTTTTTATTTTGGATTTGTTTTTACATTTAAATTTTTACTTATTTTATAATGTTTGCACAGTCATAAAAGGAGCAGTTCAGGATACATTTCACTGTGTGTTGTACTTCTATAGCTATACATGTGACATAAAGAATCCCACTTATTGTGTGGATTAGTGATTGGGTTGTGTTTCAGTTGTGATGTCCATTGTGTGTGTTGGTCTGTTAGTTTTTCGTGCAAGTTGTGTGAGAGCATACTTAACAGGTCCAGTTCAAATTTGTCGATGTTTATTTTCCTGTGTGTATGTATTTGTGTGTAATATAATTTCTGTTCCCCCTGTGTGCTTGAGCATACATGTGTTCCTGTGAGCTCAGGCCTTCTGCAGTAGATTGTGGAGCACTTGGTCTGTGTGTGCACGCACATTGTGTGTGTGTGTGTGTGTGTGTGTGTGGGTGGGTGGGTGTGTATGCGTGTGTGTGTGTGTGTGTGATGTATAATATTGTGTAGTGGTACTCTCTGGGAAAAACAAGGCATTTGTGGACGAGAGACTAAGTGCAGATATAAGGCCTTGTGTGAAATTATAGATCTAAAGTGATCTCCTCAGAATCATATTTATCACCAATAAGCAAATACACAAATTCAAAAGCATGGTTTGACTTGATATAAATTGCCTTGCTTGTAGCTCATTGCAACAAGAAGAGAAACTCAGCTGAAAATGCACACAATTGGTCAGTCTTTGTTTTGGAAAAAAATAAAACAGCCTTCACGTTTTTATGTTTTAATGTAAGAAATTATTAAATTAAAACCAAACTTAATCATCCAGGCAGCTTGCTTAATGTAAACACTTGCCAGTACAATATGCTGTTAAAAATATGTATTGTAGCGCCACCTAGCGAGGCTCGGACACAGACACGGACACAGTTTAGGGCTGACAACCACCCGTGTCAGTGAGTGGTGCAGATTTATTTAGAAGGTGCAGGGATTGTGCTCGGTGTGGGTAGGAAAGGTGCTGAGGTGTGCTTGGGGAGGTGGTGTTTGATGTCTGTAGCAGGGCCCTGGAGGGTACCGGCATCCTGGTCGGGAGCAAGGTGAATCCACAGGGCTGGAATCTGCAACAGTAGAAAAATGGAGAGCAATTAGTCTGGTGCAAGTGTAGGGAGATCCTCGTCTCTCTCCTCCTTCTCCTCGCTGGCCCCTTATATAGGGGGCACTCTTTTAGTTCATGGGAGAATGGTTGCCATGGCGTCTCGTCAGAGCATTCCTCCCTCTTCCACGTGCTCTCCACTAGCCCATGACAAAGGTGCTGAAGGGGCGTGCACCCTCTTGGATTTTGGCCACCTTCTTTCATTGCTTCATGGTCAGGTTCTGATGATTGCAGACCCATCAAAAGCACTTTCAGTGGTGGACAAAGGTGAGCGTGGGCACTGACACCATCCTGTCACAGCCAGTATTAATTTTCTGTTGGACTGTACCAGACGGGCTAACCTTCACTCCCCATGTGCGTCAGTGAGCCTTGGGTGACCCTTACCATTTCATGGGTTCATCTGTTGTGTAATGGGGTACTTGCTCAGAATGAGTCATCAACCCAAAGTGTAAAGTAGGACACATGCGCTGAGCAGAAGTTAACCTGACATAAACCCAGAAGCTATGGAGTTAATGTTTCCCCCAGCCAGAATTCAAAATCATGACAAACCTTTGCAGGACCCCCGCATTAACCTGCTATATCATCAAGCTTGATTAGAGGAGGAAACTCAGGGTGAGGCCTTAATCTGAGTGGGAACCCAAAACAAGCCAGGGTAACAAGCAGGAACGTAGTGGCGACCTGGGTCCCAGCAAAGCGCATTCTCTATGGCCATCTCGATGTCCCAGTGGATTGGAACTAGGATGCTGTACATTTCTTGAACCTGTAAAAGAGCCAGTATGTCAGTTTCTCAAATGCTGTTTGGGCCTCTGGTGTGCATTGAAACTGCCCAGAGATTTTTTGGTTAGGGTGGTCTGCAGTGCTGTCACCATGCTAAAAATTGCATACGAACCACCAGAAAAAGTTGGCAAAGCCCAGAAAGCACTGCACAAGGTGAAGTGAGGTGCAACACTGCATTTTCCATGGAGGGATCCATGCTTAGCTGGCATGCCAAAGACTCCCTCAGGACAAATGAATGAATCTCTGGAAGATGGCCAATGTGATTATCAATCCAAAGGGCTGAATGAGGTATTCATAATGCTCTGAGGGGGTGATGAAATCCATCTTCTATTCATTGCCTTTGCGGACCCAGATGAGGTTGTAGACACTGCACAGGTCCGGCCTGGTAAAAACAGACATCCTCCACCCCACCATCAACAAATATTTTATTTTGTTTCATCCCCTTTTTAGTTGGGATTATATTTGCAAAACATCTCCCTGCCAAAGAGTTCTATTTCTGTTTTGTCTTATTAAAGTACATTGCTCCAAAAAAAGATCAGATTTGCTTAAATGCTCGTGTGATAATCTGTGTGTGTCACGATTCGAGGACAGGGATGAACAGAACCGCTGGCTAGACCAGTGTAGTGTGGTGGATGAACCCAAACGCGGATGAGCGCGTAAGAGCAGGTAAGCCACGCTCTTTGATCTGAGAACGCTCCAACCTAGAGTTAGGATTCCCACTGGAATCCTCGTTCTCACACACACACAGTAGGGATAGAGAGTTGAGGAAAGGGGATGGTCTTTTAGTACTCATGGTACCGTAGAGCATGGGTTGGGTGTAGGGTTGAACTCAAATGACTGAGCGAGGTTTGTATACCGGCATCCTGTTTAAATACCCTGTGACGCGCCTCATTTCCGAATGCCCTTGCGCGTCACGTGACTGGTGTGTGTGACAGTACCCCCCCTGGGACAGTATCCCAGGGTTAATCCGGGACAGGAAAGGGGAACTCGGGTCTCCCAGAGCGTGTTTCAGCCTTCGCCTGGAGACAGAGCTCCCGACAGGTCGGACCCCACTGAAGAACATTGTGGCATGACCAGGAGATGAGCAGATCATGGCGTGGCGTGACGAGGGATGTCCCAAGATGATAGGGGGAGAGGAGAGCGGCGTGATGAAGAAGGAGAGCTCCTCGGAGGTCAGATCGACGGATAAGGTGATGGGGGGGGTGTCCGGTGCATAATAGGGCCGGAAGACAGGGGTCAACTGTCGATGGCGGTGATGGAGACAGGCTGAATTAATGCTTCAGCTTTCACACCCAGCCGGGCAGTTAAAGCCTCATCGATAAAATTCCCAGCCGCCCCCGAATCAACGAAGGCGGTGGTCACGATCCGTTGGTGGCCCGACTGGATGCAAACCTGAAGTATAATCCGGGAAACGGTGGGCATGCAGGAGGTATGAGCATGAGAACCAGGTGAGTTCCTCCCCCTATTCACCTGGTCGAGCCGTTTCCCAAACGGAGAGGGCAGACAGCACGATAGTGATCGGGGGATGCGCAGTAGGCACAGAGGCCCTCGCGATAGCGTCGCTCTCTCTCCACCGTGGTCAGGGAAGCATGCCCTATTTGGATGGGCTCCCCGGCTCCGGAGGAGTGGGCCTCTGAGGGAGGTGGAGATCTGGTGGAAGGGGAAGCTGGTTCCAGGGTAGTGGTCGCACGAAGACGGGAGCCCGCCGGCGGCAGGGTACGAGGGGCTGGCTTTGGGCAGCTCTCGCCCGGCAAGTTCATCTTTCGGGCGGGGAGCCAACCCCTCGTAGAAGGCAGTATGGAGGGCGGAGTCGCTCCACGTGGTCTGTACCGCCACGGTTCTGAATTCAGCCGTATAGCGGCTCACGGCGCGGTCTCCCTGCCGCAGGTGGTAAAGGCGAGAATCCACTTCCACCTCGCTCTCAGGGTGCTGGAAAGCGGCCTTGAGCTGGTGGGTGAAGTCGGGGTACGAATACCCGGCGTCTGAATTGGACCTCAAGACCGCTGTAGCCCACTCCACTGCCTGTCCAGAGAGGAGAGAGACCAGGAGTGCGATGCGGCTCCTGTCATTGGGGTAGCGCTCCGGCTGAAACTTAAAAATAAGGGAAAGGTTAGTCAAAAAGAACTCACATTTGCCAATGACCCTGTTATATTTTTCGGGGAGTGATATTTTAGTGTGAGGACAGGGAGAGGGTGAGGGTTGGACCGGCGCCAGGGGAGATGGCTGCCTGGCAGACAGAGCGAGGTGCGCCTGCTCCAGAGTGGCGAGCTGATGACGTAGCTCAGCAGCTTCCTTCTGTAGGTTAACAATCTCGACTGCCTGCCGATTCACCTTCTCCACTAGTCTGGCAAAGTCCGCTGGGTTCACCGTAGCTGGCTCAGTCATTCTGTCACGATTCGAGGACAGGGATGAACAGAACCGCTGACTAGACCGGTGTAGCGTGGTGGATGAACCCAAACGCGGATGAGCGCGTAAGAGCAGGTAAGCCAAGCGCTTTGATCTGAGAACGCTCCAACCTAGAGTTAGAATTTCCACGTTCACACACACACAGTAGGGATAGAGAGTTGAGGAGAGGGGATGGTCTTTTAGTACTCATGGTACCGTAGAGCATGGGTTGGGTTGAGGGTTGAACTCAAATGACTGAGCGAGGTGTGTATACTGGCATCCTGTTTAAATACCCTGTGACGTGCCTCATTTCCGGATGCCCTTGCGCATCACGTGACTGGTGTGTGTGACAGTGTGCTTCTCTTTAGCAATTTGCAGAATATTTTTATTTTTGCAGCTTCTGTCGAGCTTGATTTATTTTTATTTTTAACCTTAGATGTGTGTCCGAAAACTTTGAAAATACATTTTTAAACCTGTCTTACAAAGTTTTAAAAAATGGGTGTAAGTGTAAAATCCTGTGTAAAGAACTGTTAAATTTGCAAGTAATTAGTTTAGTGTCTTACTGATGAAGGACAGATTTGTTAGTGTCTCTTTTAGTTTTATGTTACAGTTTTCTTTTTTAGGTTTTCTGAGGTCCCATTTTCTTGGTTCTTATATCAGATCAGATGAAGTTCCATCATCTGAAGTGCTATCAGCTTTGATATCTTTGTTCAGATTTTACAACACCTGTCCAGAAGCATCTGAAGACAAATATGGCACAGATGAATAAATGGCCACATCTGAAGAGTCATCACCTATCATGGCCTGAGATGCCAGGCTCTTGTTGTTGTCAGTTCGAGTTATTTCTCATAGTCCAGTTGACAGAAAGATGGTGAAACGACAATTTACATTTCTAACAATGCAGGAATGGTGTTAATGGAATTAAAATTAGTTAGATGGTGGCAACTGCTCTGTATTTTCAAAACATCTGTCAGCTGCCCCTTCATATTGGGATCTAGTATGTTTTATCAATAAATCTGCCTTTACTCATGTTGTACCAAAATTGATGCAAACCAAATTGATGTGTCACTTAAGCAAGGTTATTTTTTAAATATTTATTCTAATATACACTTTTTAGCGAGACATATGCAGTGACATCTCTCTAAACCAGGTGTAATATATGAAAGAGAAAGTGAGATCCAAGGACAGCAGGGATCATTAATGTTCAGAATTGAGATGTTGTAGTGATTAAAAGGATGTGAATGAAAGAAATCTTCAAGTTTGACAAGGCACAAGAGGCACGGTGAGAGTGTATTATAGCCATCCTCTTAATCCAGACTGCCTCCTTTTTTCACCCTGAGTATATCATAATTATTCTGTGAGTCATTCAACGAAGCTGGTACTGCAGAGATGGGGACTTGTGGCTATACCCAGGGCTTTCAGACTCACAGCCCTGTGTCACTCTGAGTCACGAAAAACACATCCGAGCAGATCAGTAAAAAACAGCAGGGTGGGACACCACAAATGCAAATCATGTACTCAGTGTGAAGTGCAACTCACACATTCAGGCTGGAGATACTTAATGTGCCAGTTTGGTGTTCTTGCCCTGGCAGTTGATTATGTGTGTAAATGTCTCGCCACACTGAAATTAGCAGCTGAAAGTTTGTGATGTATAACTGTGCTTATTCTAGACAAAACATCTGCATACCACTGGCTTGCAGTTTAGGATATCAGAGTGTTTTAAAATAGCAGCATATATATTCTAGACCATACATTTGCATGTTGTTGGCTAGCAGTTCAATAATGTGTTAATGTTTTGATAACAGTGTACTTATTCTAAACAAAACATCTGTATGCTTGCAAATATTTTAAGCTAGCAATATACTTGTTCTAGTCTAGACATCTGCATGCTGTTGAGTAGAAGCATGTGTAAACTTTTTCAAGCGGTGGATTATTTATTCTTTATCAAATTTCTCCAAATTGTTTGTGATGTGTAAATGTTTTGAAATAGTAATGTATGTAGACAATACATCTGCATGCCGTTGGTTTGTGATGTGTGGAGAAATATGTTTGTCTACTTGCTGACTAAATGTCTAAACAGCAGACGTGTTCTAGGAGTTGAACAGTGTTTCTCCCTCACAGGGCACCCCAGCCAGTCAAGTACACTACCGTGTGGACCTGGAGCAGTTCCCCTACAGCGCCAGCATATTTGACGTGGATGACAAAACCGGCATCATCCTCACCAGGGTCAACCTTAATGAGGAACCAAACACAAAATTCAATGTGAGTACGTGACTTGCCCCAAGCCTGTTATTAGGACATGCAAGTATAAGCTTTTTGTCCCCAAAGAGTACTCCTTCTACTGGACCCATTGTTTGCAAGGCCACATCTTGGTCCTGCTACTTCAAAAAGTTTCCTGTATTACTTTTTCTTGACCCCTCTTGTTTTTTTTTTTGTTTTAAATTTATTTTTCTTTGTCCTCATGTAGCTTGCGGTTATTGCTTATGATGACGGGGAGCCAGTGAAGTTCAATAAGACTCTGGTAGAAATTACTGTTCTGCAGCCCTCCATCATCCCTGTCTTCACTCAAGAAGAGTACAGGTAAAGCCACTCTTCCCGAGAACTTTCAGAGCTACCAGTAGCAGGCAAGTACAAAGAAATGACTCCTGATAGTATCGTAGATATTTTTTCTTTGTCAGATCTAGCGGGGTAGGCCACAAAAATGAACACCTACTTGACAGTAAAAAGGCTTCAATCAAAGAACTAGAGAAGGAGAGCTTCTTTATATTTATATTTAGTGTGCTGGTTATAATTAGAGTACACTTGATAATTATGCTCTTTAATTAACTTCATTTTTGTATTTAAATTTTTTTCTTCACCTTACATACAGTAGCAATAAGATGCAACTCCCACATGTTTAGGAGGGTCCCTCTTTATGCATTGCTTTTGCTCTTCTGTAACATCAATATAATATATTTGTAATATATTATGGATGTGTAGGATTTACAAAAAAAAGAAGCAGACTGTATTTTGTCTTCATAGTTCAACAACAAACAACATTTATAGAAGTATTTTATTGTGTTTAAATGCTATTTTTTATTTTTAGCACAAATTTTATAAGTCTGCAGTTGTGGTGAGCTGGGAATTGATTTCACCCCTCCTTTTTCACCCTGCATTGCTTCCTAACAGATCAGCAAAAAGCAATATTTAATTTCATTACCTGAGTCTGTTCAATATCTGAGTCAATTTGTCTCCATCGCAGACTCCTGAAAGTACAGACTTGTTATTCATAACTGCTATAAATGATTCATTAACCACTGTAAGTTATTCAGTAACAATTATTAAACTGATATTATAGATATATTGTTATTAAAGCTATGATGGTCTCACTTATGGGGCCTAACGGTTTAAGGAGTCACTGTATCACATTTGAACACAGTGTTCAAGATCTTCAGTCATATGTTCATAGGTCTTCAGTGCAGACCATGCAAACTGTATCAAAGGTGTTCTCAACAACCCAAATTAATGTTGTCAAAGGCATTGCAAAATTGTAGTTCTGAAATAATGTGCAGTTTTACTTTCAGCAGTAAGCAGGCAGTGTCTACTTTACAAAGTAGAGGTCTGTGTATTTTTTTTATACATATGAACATAGAACTCATCATTTGCAGTTGCCTTTGCCCAATACAATCAGAACCTTCAGCATGACAGTAAAGTACACCACAGGTGCTATGATAGTCAACATAGTTAGTGGGTTTGTACATGTGTAAATGAATATAAATGTACAGTGTAAAGAATTATGAAGATGGAGGGTTTGCTGATTTACCTGAGGTATGGCATTGGAATAGATGTGGTTCAGCCCTGGTTTTGCTGAAGCTGTAGCATTTTTCTGTTTTCATAATATAGTGTTCATAAAACCTGCTTTATGGAGTTGTCATGGTCAAGGCTAAGATCACTCCTGGAAGGTATTTGTCATAAAAGCTCTAAGATACGGTATATAAATGCACTGTACTTTACAATAGTGTTTTCTAAGAGGTCGATTGCACTTTCTCTGAATACATAACAGCTACTTTATTAAACATTTTATATATTTGATATGGGGGTAATCAATTCAAATCTCTTGGCCTCCTCTACATGCTTCAGTTCAAACTTACTAAATTGCCTGTATTGATTTAAGGATGAAATGGGAAAACTTACTTTTGCATATCCTTTGTCTGGTTTGCTCTGGTTTATATCTGGTGCTATGCTGTAGTTTGGGGACACTTTATCTTTTTAAATGTTTTGAGCATGTTTTATTTGAAAGATTTTAAAGCATTATGTAGGAACAGATGTTATAGAGGAACAGATGCACAAAATAAAAGCACTACTTTGGGAATAATTACATACTCCAGACATTTTTAGCTTGCTGTGATGTTGCACAACTTTCAGATGGTAGCCTAGTGGTTAGGGCGTTCGCCCTGCGATCAGGAAATCGTGGGTTCGATTCCCAAGACTGCTAGGCACCTCTGAGGTACCCTTGAGCAAGGTACTGTCCCCACACACTGCTCC
>JBBPCZ010086731.1:0-11442 GCA_037974445.1 Brycinus macrolepidotus | reverse complement strand
CAATAAAGAAATACATATATATATCGACAAGAGGAGCCTATAGAGAGTCTATAGTGCTCCTCTTGACAAAGCAAAATTTGTTTGGCAAAACAAGCATTCAGACCACCATTCTGATTGCCAAAAATGCCGGACAGGACAAAAAAAAAAAGAAAAAAAAAAAAAGAAACTAGGTGCATTTCCGTGAGATGTGAAGTGTGACTGCGTGGTTGCTGTAAAACACCCAAACATTGGTTTTATCGGCAAAAAAAAAAGTGTAAAAAAATCTTTTTGCACCATGGATCTGAATCTTCTGATTCAGTGCCCGCTGCACCACCCAGAGGGGTGTTAACTCGCTGGCTCTTACCAAGCCATTTATGGTTAAGGATGGCTGAACACGTAGCAGTATTCACTGGCTGATTATTTTCAATGAAACCACAGCAAACAGTGACACGTCCTTTTTTATAACTGATCTGAGCTTTAGTGTCTTCAAGTCTGTTTATGTGTTTGCTGTGTGTTTTGCTACGAGTTTGTTATTTTGCGTTTCGGTTTTTCCACTTTCTGGCATCCTTACCTGCGACGTCATAGACTTTCTCTCTGACACACATTTTTAAGGGGACTCAACCATCCCCCTTCTCCCTGTATATTACAGACCCGACTCGATCACAAAAATTGTTTTTTTAAACAATCAAATCTCGACCCCTGATCATCTGATCAATTAGCTGTGTATATGTGCACTGAAGGGGATATCATCTGACATTTTGACATTGGAACCATACCCATATTTCATAAACTGTAGGAGAAGAACCAGCTCCAAATAACAGGTGGAATAATAATAATAATAATAATAATAATAATAATAATAATAATAATAATAATAATAATAATAATTCTGCAACCACACTAATAAAACCTCTGAAGAACAGTAGTGAGATTGCTGACACAATCACACTAAATAGCTTTGAGAGAGTGGGTCTGTCCTGCCCCTTTGATTTTTAAGGTGACCACTATGTGGAGCTGTTGGAACCTCTGGGATGAATTACTCCTGCAGCTCAAAATGATTAGGCTGTTAAAAACATGATAAAAACCAAAACAGTTGGACTGATAAATGTGTATATCGCTCGCAAGTTACAGAATCTATTAATTTAAGTCTAATTTAGTAGAATTATGACCTTTCTCTTCCTCTTCATCACTCCTTATCATCACTGAAATTTAAGAAGGAGCCTGATGTTTGAAGGTCATGGACTTTTTTTGGGGAGGAGGGGGGTTGGGCTTGTTCCCTCATGTTTTCATTGCCATCACAGGAGTGGCAAGAAGATGGATGGCCCTGGTAGACCCCACCATGGAGAGCACACCACAAGTAGGGCCCACCGTCCTCCAGATTAGCTCCTTACAAAAGCACCTTGTAGGAAAAAAATGGGCTTCCCATAGCTGACACCTTCTTCCAGAACCAAACTGACAAGCAGGCCCCTGCCATCAGTCATGAGGGCTCTGGAGCTCGCCGCTCTCAGGCCTGTCCAGTCTCATTGCAGGCCAGGCATCGCTGGTCACAATGGGAGGCATGGAAAACAGAGCAAAAGTAAACACGTCTCTGCGCACATAAACCCCATCATTCTAAATTCAGTCGAATAATGACCGCTATTTCTCAAACGGAGCTCGGAAAAATTGCAAACGGCCGCCCGTGCTTCGAGAAGACCGCAGAAGGGCTGTCGTCACAAGAGGAAAGGGGTGAAGGCCATTTCTCAGAACCATGGAAAACATGGGAGCCTCTCAACTCAACCTTCTCACAACATGCAGTATATCCTTGCTGTTGTAGCAACACCTCATATCTTCAAAAGGCTAACTTTAAAATAAGAGTTCCTTTTCACTTCTTTACTGTAACAAGAGCTCATCTGGACTGTTTCCAGCATTCTGTTCATCATAAAATCCCACAATGTCAAGCCTGAAAATCTAAACACTCAGTGGATTCTAGATGATAATTGGGTTAGGACTGAGATTAGGAACAGGGTTAGATTTAGGAACTGGGTGGAGCGTTAGGTTTTGGGTTGTGGCTAAAGTTAAGGTTAAGGTCAGGTTCAGGGTTAGGGAAAAGGAAGGGGAATTTAAAAGAGAAATAAAAGTTAACAGTAAATTAATCAGCATCTACAGTGAGGTTTACAAGGTGTTTACCACAGAAGATAAATAGGTAAACAAATAGAAAATAAAACAAAAAGAAATAAGGACAGAAATAACATTGTGTTGTCATCTATGCATCACTTCTGCTTTTCTTTTAATCTTTTTGAAAGTCATTAAAGTCCTTCAGGGGATATGGTTCTGGAGGTCATTAGACTGATGGAAATAATACATAAACTACATGCTTGGCTTCAACCCAAGCATGTAGTTTATATGTTTTTGATATTATTACTATTAATATTATTATTATTATTATTATTAGTAGTAGTAGTAGTAGTAGTAGTAGTAGTACTAGTAGTAGTACTATTATTATTTCTAAATTTTTCTTTCCTGAATAGACAGAATGATTGACCTGTTGAATCAGGGCCAGTGACCTGAACTCTGTTATCAGTACTGGGTTTGTGTCTGGGCCCACCCCTATCATCCATAGCTAATTCTGATCTTTAGTTGGAGTTTTTGAAGACAGTTAAAGTGAGCGCCACACCGTATGCCATGGTAGGCCACGGTAGATAAGTAATGATGGATAAATATTTGAAATGTCCAGCCAAACATTTTACTTGTGTTCAATTGCTCTCCAGAATAAGCCGCCTGTGTAGGGGTCCGGCCACCTCCCTGGCTTAAAATAAATAGCAGTGGCGGGAATGTTTACACGGGGCTGGGTCTGATGGGTGCCCTCCTATTCATGCTATGATTTTAATGTGTCGGTTGCACGGCCAATTTGGCCTCCACGAGAGCTTGTGGCGAGTTTGTGTTTACAGCACAACTACACAAAAAGCGCGGCAGCGCCCAGGGGACTCGAGGAGTCCAGCATGAAGTCACTTTCCAGGCAGCCACTGCGTCTTTTTCTGACCGCCGCCCATGCAGCATCGCCAGGCAGGAGCACACTGTTTGCCTGATGCTCTGTCCACCCACTCAGCCTAATCAGCTCACTCTGATAGAGGAGGCTGGCCCTTAATGAGTGGATTCAGGTGCACATGTTCAGTGGCACAGCTGAGATTCAGACTCTTTCATCGCCAGTGGCCTCATCGGCACTGCTTTAAACTAGCCAATCAGGTGTCTGGTTGTTTATTTTTCACAACACCAAGTACGGGGGTAAACAAGGCATAACCAGCTGGACTTAAACTTCATTTAAACTTAAACCTAAGCTTAATGGCACCACGTCTTATTCTTTGCTCTGACTGAAAGCCTGTCAGGTCCGTCTGTGTCTCTCGGCCTCTTTTGTCCCCGGGGTGGAGCTCGGCTTTCCAAAACAAGGCCAGTGTAAAAGAGAGGCAGTCTGCTTGAGTGAAGGGCTGATTCAATCCAGTAAGGCTGGGACGGAAATGAACATTAATATTCAGTAGCTTTCTCTCTCTCTCTCTCTCTCTCTCTCTCTCTGTTCCCTTATTTTCATGGTCATAAACATGTATCATATGTATTATTTGTATGTAAGTATCCATATGTAATAATAACACATCCAGTGCCTTATATTTGTCATATATATATATATATGTATGTATGTATGTAAATATCTACATTCAAAAATAATACAGCCTATATGCATTATAAATAGATATCTATACGTATATATGTAGGTACATATAATAATAAGAAGAAGAAGAATATGGCCTATATGTATTATACGTATGTATATGAAAACTGAAACACCAAACAAAGTCATACACACACACACACACACACGCACACACATTCCAGTCATCCAGCCGTCTTAAAAAGCCTGACACTGATTAGCAGCCTCCGCCTGGGCCCTCCCCCCCTCCGTCCTTCCACCACCGAGGCTCATGGGACGGGAAACTTTAGGAACTATTAGTGGTTTCTTAAGGTCCGCGCTACTCTTATTAGAATTGGCGCCGCTCCTGCAGTCTCCCTCACCCACTCGCCTCTTTCTCGGCTTTGCAGTAGCCGGCCCGTCCTCCCCGGAGATGGCTGCTGCACACAAGGCTGACCCAGCCGTACCGGGCCTATAGATTTACACGGGTCATGCTACACTACTGTCTGCCCTACTGGGAGGAGGGTCAGACTGCTCGGGGAAACGGAGCACAATGACAGTTTTATCACATATAGAGTTTGTAGTTCTTGGAACATGCAAAGACATACAGGAACCTAACTTGAACACTTAACAACTGACCGTTTGAGAAATTAATGCACAAAGCTGCTTAAACTGAAATAAAGTGAACACGAGGGGTGAAAATGGGTAAAATTAAACTCCCAGCACACACAGTTGTAGTGACCAGGTTTACCTCTCCTTGAGGTGACCCAGAGTTTACGGTTACAATCCAGCAAATATAGAAGCATTTAAAAGTTTTGACACCCATGGTCAAATGACATTTGTGTTTGTTGATTTTCAAAGTGTAAATAAGTAAGAATCACACACATTGCACATGTTAACACACAATTGCTCTTTTTTTTTCTCAGAGCAAAAGTTCACACATTTTTGAAATTATAATATACACTGATAATTCTACAATTCTAGATCCAATTATTTAATTATATCATTTATAATATAGTTTTTCCCCCAAAATATAAAACTCTGTAAATAAAAAAATGTGCACTAAATTGTGCAGAAAATGGATGTGTTACTGTAATTATTTTTATTTGTTTATTCAAATGTTCTAGAGCGTTTTGCTGTATTTATGAATGAGTTCTGGATGGTTTCTTTTCTTTGTTCTCCCACACAAAAACGTGCCTCCCCCTGATGGGCCATTGCTGCATGATTCCACTGTCTGTCTCGACTATGACCATCCATTAAAATCCAATCAAAATGATTTATGGTGTTATTGATACAGTTCATTTGTGGATCTTGATACATTCAGCAGCCACAGGTTCTGTTTTTTTGGCCCCCCTAAAAACACAAAAAGGTGCTCAGACTCCGCCAGCAGTCGCCACACGGCCGTCACACTTTTCATGTTACCGCTAAGGGACTGGATTTTAATCTCAGGCGCACCATCAGCCTCTGTCTGATGGAGGACAATGTGAATGGATTCGTCGAGGATGCCTGGATGTTCTGGAGCTCTTCTGTGGATCTGCAAGACTGTTCAGTGCTAAAACAGGTGGTAGTCGTTTAATCCCTGATTTGATATCGGACAGGGTGTGGATCAGACTGGCTGGTAAGGTGATTACGTTACGAATATAAAGTGGCCCTCGGGAGAAGGTGTGAAGGTCTGAGAGGGACAGTCTTGAGCATTGTAGACTACCGAACAGCCAAGTCTGGCAAGAGTTAGAGTCACCTGAACTACCAGTATAGTCTTAGAGGGCTTTTTGGAATTGATGGCACCCCCTGGTACTAATGAGGAAGAAAAAGACCATGAAATAATGTCTGTTTTTTATTTTAATAATTTGCAATTGGCATAACAAGCTATAACAAGATGTTCTGCAACTACTGGACGCATGACACAGTTTGTGCACTGAGCATTTTCCAAGATAGCAACAATGACAAACAATTAAGAAACAAACTAAAATATGGCCTGGGCAAAAGTTATGACGTGTTATGTTATTTTTTAAATTACATTTTACAATACACTGCTGGTTGTGAGGTTTGAACACATGCAGTGGGATCTGAGAAAACTCCTCCACACAGAATTTCCAGATCCTTCAAACAGACCCAGAATCATCATCTTCAGCTCAGCCCCCAGGGAGCAATGAGGTTCAGGTCTGGATGCTGGAGCTGTAAAAGCTTGATTCTGTGGTCAGTGGACCGTTTTTCATGAAAAAAATAAGTTGCATGACACAGAAAGCAAATGTCTTGATTTTTTTCATTGCAGTATTTTTCAAAGTGTAAAGTGTACAAAAGTATCTACTTTTTATAATATGCCTATTTATTATTATTGTATATAACATAACCACTTGAATGTGGCAGATTAAAATATTCTAAACTAGACAATAAAACGTAAAAAAAAAAACTGTCACCGTATTCAAAATTTCACATATTCTTGGCTACAATAAGTAGTTATTCATAGATTAATAACAGATTGTGATTATTTAGAGGAACATTTGCTGGAGTTATCTTCCCCAGTGTGTGATTATTACATTTGAAATAAAAGGCATTATGGATAGTCATTTGATTATATGTTCATGCAGTAACATTTTATGGAAAGGCAGCATTCATAAGGCTATATGACACCTACATAAGTTTTTTTTATGACAGCTGACAAAAACCTGCTTTAATGTGATGGTTTATTTGTAATGGTTTATTCCAAGAAGCAGCAGCTGCCATAAACTACAACTTTTTGGAATAACCTCCATAATTGTCAACATAGGTTAATGTCATAAAAGGCTTGAGTAGATGTCATGTAGCCTTTACAAATGTTTCTGTAGGTTCATTTCAGTTGTGGTAAAGGCTATGTAGGTTAGTGTCAGTTGTCATAAAAGGCTTATGTAGATATCATGTAGCCTTATGAACATTACCCTTCATAAAAGTCTGTGTAGTCTAATGTCAGTAATTATAAAAGGCTTGTGAAGATGTCATGGAGCCTTATGAACAGTACCCCACAGTAAAGCATTCCTGAAATATTAAAAATATTTACACAAAATCATACTGCCTCTTGAAAATAGCGATGATGGGGTGACAGAGTGAAAGTGTGAGCCCCATGGGAGAAAAGAGTTACAGGTTACAAAAGTAGTTTTTTTAAACCTTAATAGCACCCCCTCGAAAATATTTTGTTGCTGTCAAAACAAAACATCATGTTTCTAAAAAGGCAATGTTGCAGGGCTAACAAAAAAATCTTCATTCAAAAAGGAATTTAATGTTAAAAGACTTTTTTTTTCCAAGCAAGTTTGGACTATTTCTGTTAGTCCACTCACTATGAAATTCTGACACAGCTTTAAAGATCAGCTGGTGTTTTCTAGATAATATTTCTAGGTCTTATTTTTACCATATATTTTTTAGATCATTTTTATTTAGATAATAAAATGCTGCAAAAATGGCAAAAAGTACTGGCATACTACTGCATGAGAAAAAAATCTAAAAACAGACAAAAACAATCTCTCACAAAAAAAGGAAACATTAAAATGAAAGTAAAAAGAAAAACGGTCTCCTAGAATGGAGTCATCTCCTGAAACCATTCAGAAGTGCGCTGGAGGAGTGAGCTAAGCAGGCTGCTGGGATCTGAAAGCCTTCTTTTCTCTTTCCTCTTCTCCTGAGAAGACTTGCTACCTGACCTACATCTCCTCCTCAAAATAAATTGTGCCTGAAAGCAGGTAAGCCAGTTTCTGAGATCCTGGCCAAGCCGCAGAGAGGACATGAAGTTGATTCTCCACTTCCCAATGGGCCGTGACGGTGCTTCTCAATGTATCTATTTTATTTGAGGACTTAAAATCTAAATATTTTTCTTCATGATGCCTGGAAACTCCTCTATTTCAACTGAACCACTTAAGAACTCCCTGCCTTGAGGATATTAACTCATACTTCTGGAGTTCAGTGAGCGATTTCTCAGAGCTCCAAGCACATCATGGCTTTTATAGCCACATGTCACATAAATGCAAACAGTCTGAACAGATATGAATTGAACTGCATTTGGAAGTCACATATATCAGCTTTACACCCCACAGTAACGAGATCCAAAAACTGACACAGTAATGAAACAATATCGTTGATGATGTTTATTTATGAAAACTAGATGTTCACCCTCAGATTAAAAAATATATATATATGTAGTCTGCTTTTTCAAAATTTTATTATGAGAAAACAGAAATACTTTCAACAAATGCAACTGACTAATTTTAATATTTTATAGTAGTAACCCATTATTTAGCCACAAAGGATCAAACTATTGGTTTTGAAGAAGACATATCAGGCCTGTCTTTAGTGCACTGACATTTACTTTGTGTTGGATCATGAAAAAAGAAAAGTATCACTCAGTTCTTCAACATCACATAATTCCTTCTGGTTACGTATCATTGGAAAAAATTCATTCTTCAACAGGATAATGATCTCAAGCATTCTTTAAAATTGTGCCAAAATTGTTTCCAGTCCAAAGGAAAGCAAAAAGATTTTGAGAATTATGTCTTGGCCTCCGCAGTCTCCAGATCTTTCTCAGATTAAGCTCGCATGGGACAAGAAATTTGAAATGAGCATCCAACAAATGAGACAGAACTGTTTATGAAAAGGTGCTGGGAGGTTTTAGACACAAGTTATTTCCAAAAATTGCTGGAAAGAATGTGGTGAATCTGTGCTGTCGTGATAAATGTAAGGGGTGGTTATTTTGATGAAACTTGTACATAAGCTTTCATATCCATTAGATTACACTGTATATTGTGACTTTACAATTCAAAAGTCAGTTACATTTGTTTTATGCATTTCTACTGTTTTATTGTAATAAAAGAGCAGCATTTTTTTATACACACACATACACGCACACACATTACATATATCTATAAACATGAAGCTGTTGCTGATGTCTATTTTGCAGAAAAATTGAAAAAGAAATTCTGTAAAAGAAACGCATACATTTGACATGTATGTATTTTCTGTAGGTTCTGAAACAGTGTGTTTGCCCTGGACAATCTCGCCAGGTTAAAAATGAATGAAGCTGGTAACTGAACTGGAAGACCTGATCAGTCTTATATCAGCTAACAACTGTGACTGTTTTCCAAAAGCTCCAAAAACAGCAACTGAAAGTGTGAATCAAATGATGAGATACTGAACAGCGGCAGTAAATAAATGAGGTTGTCTGCAGCAGGTTAATCAACAGAAATAGAAATATTATCATTATTATTATTATTATTATTATTTCTTTTAATGAGGTGTGAGTAATAATGGGCTTTATATACAGGGCTGTGTTTATCTCTACGTGCTGAAAAGCTTCATAAATGCGATAACAGACTCACAACCCAGAACTTGGTTTCTGACTGAAATATCCTACCCAATCAAAGAGTAACACATATGTGAGTGCTCATTTTATATTTTAAAGCCCCAAAAGTCTAGATTTTACCCTTTGAAGGGATTCTGCCACAAATGCTGAGGACTGTCCCATGTATTCCATGGTAATGAAGATGAGCACAGGAGGAGAACGGCCCTGGGGGGCGAGAGGCAGGTCCTACAGAATGCATTACAGGCACTCCCTCCCTTGATCACTCCAGCAGCTGGAGGACTGGGATTCCTATTAAAGGGCCAACAAGGGGTCTCTGAATAAAACAAATCCCCATTTGAAAGGAGTGCAGACAGGTCTGGGGTAAAAGAGTGACCCTCCAGAGTCACTTTAGGGAAGTGATTCCCAATTAATGGACACGTTCCCCAACTTTACACATCCAGTCAGAACATATACCATACAGGAGTCAAAAGTTGATACTTTTGAGAATATTTGCCCCCCTTGCTCCCTGCTTCTTCAGATGTTTGAGGTGAACCCCCTCTAGTACCACAAGGGTTCCTAAATCACACTGGGCTGATGTGCAATTGTGGATGGATGGAACCAGACGTCTGCCTCTAAAAGCTACCTCACAGAAGGTTATTCCATGAAATGGTTATGAATACAATGCCTGATGTATAAGACATTGTTTCACCAGAGTTTTAGGAAGCTTCTGGCCAAAACTAAAGCCAGTCATGGTGGAGGGATACATACAGGGTGCTGTGAGGCAAAATAGTCCCCAAAGAAAACTGATTTAGTTCAGATTTGCCAACTATTTCACCATAATCAGTGTTTCATATAAACAATCAGAAGACGTGTGTAGCTTCACTGGTGGGTTTAGACAGGAAATAAAATATATTTGTGATGGAGACATCACTACCAATGTTAAAGGAATCATAGTGACGTTTCTTCACATTCTGAATTATTCAGAAATTTTGAAAAACTGTTGTTTCAATCCTATGTAATCACAATTTTGATTACAGTTACCTTTTTCTTCGAATCTGCATTTTTTTTTTCATTCATTTTTTTTTAATGTCAGGAATTGGCAAAATCAGCAAAAAAGGAAATAAAAGATGTTCATTCTTTATGCAAAATAAAATTGTTATAATTTTTCACTTAAAAAGTGAGTAACTCCCAAGTGGGACAAATATCTATGCATTATCTCTATCATCAGATCATAAATTTGACTGAACTCCATCCTCCCACTCACAACTGCGATCTCTACTCCTGCCAAACCTTCTTTCATTCCTACTGCTGCCATGATTCCTGTCCCTCCTTCTTGACTTGGAGATCTCTGCTCCCTTGCTCTCACATCCGAGTGCTTTAATCCGCCCCTCCTCCTGCCATTAATCCTGCACTCTCAGCATAGCTCAGCTTCTTTTCATTCCACCACCTGCTGGTGGTACCGCTTATCTGATCGTGCACATCCAGCACTGGCTCTACTATTCTCCTCTTGCTCCACATTATTTTTTCCTTTCTAAAGTTTTGCACCAGTGACTCAATGATTCAAACCACTCAAACACACACATACACACACACACACACACACACACAGGCTGACTCATGGAAAAAGGCACATCGTTCAAAATCTGTACACTTCCAATCTTGGGAAGCTTGAAACACACAGGAGTCAGTTTCTGTTGACATGAGAAATGGAAAAGGAACTGCCAAACAATTCTTGTTACCGTGGAGGTTCTCAATTGGCACTGGAGCTCCACTTTGCTGCTGCTTTTGTCAGTTTGCTGCTTGTTGATTTATCGACAGGTCACCCACCAGCACTCTCTAGCTGGAGGCGTCAAATATTTCCTTTTAAAAACAGTAAAAAAAAAACCTGTATTTGAGTGAGATGGGCTACGATAATGGACGCTATCACTGATATACTGCAGCAGAGTTTCAGCCTGGAACTGCTACGGATTGGTCAAAGGGTCAAACCAAGAGAATATATTATTGACATTTTAAAAAAAATTGTCCCACTAATTATTTATCATGTTAATGTGTAAGTGGTGTGTCATTAGCACATCAACATGTTAGTATGTTATTGCCATGTAATTAAAGTGTCATTAACATATAATTACAATGAACAATAGAAAATAATTGTTGTGATGCTGATAATAACAACCTACAGTGGGTGTAGAAAATAACCATCCCCTTCAAAATATTCTCACTGCTTTGCAGCCTGAAATGAAGACAAACACACACACACAAAACATTTTTCCAGCTGTGTTTACTCATTGCAACTTATAACATCTAAGTGAAAGACATTATAGCAACAGTAGAAAAAATAAAAAATCAGAATCACTGAGAGAGATAAAGGATCAGCCACCTCCTAAAAATAGTCAATCAGGCGAATCACCTTCTCAACTGCACACCACGCTAATTAAGATAAGATAAGATAAGATAAACCTTTATTAGTCCCACAAGTGGGAAATTTGCATTGTCACGGCAGAAAGTG
>JBBPCZ010086720.1:0-11443 GCA_037974445.1 Brycinus macrolepidotus | reverse complement strand
AAAAATGGCCAAAACTAGCACGAAACGGTAGTGCATTGTGTCGTATTTAAATTACTAGGGAAAATTAAGAAGTAAAAAGAGAATAAAAATAGGAAAATAAGAAAGAAGCTCAGAAATGAGCAGAGCTGCCGTAACAGGCTGCCACTCGTTGGGGGCGCCGGAAGTGTAAGTTTAAAAAGAAGGCTGGGCGTGGAGCCCTGATGTTTTGTGGCTGAAAAGCAAATCCTTCTCCGCATATATAGTGATGGACAAGTTAAAGAATATATAGAAACTAGCTCTGTTCTTTCACCATATCAGTCAGGCTTCCATACCAATCATACCAATCATAGCAGTACATAACTAAAGCTCTTGATGACAAGGAGTGTTGTGTTTCTTTTTTTCTGGACTTTTCTAAAGCCTTTGACACCGTTGATCACCAGATTTTAATCAATCGTCTTATAGGTATTGGACTTTCGAAACAAGCTGTTGGGTGGTTTGCAAATTCTCAGTCACTCATACTAGTCATGTGACACGTAAGAGGACTCGGAAGTAAATGTGTCACATGCTATAAAAGCCAAGGTCAAGGCGGTAGCCAGTGCTCAGTCATTGAGTCATCATCTCGCCCCTGTTCTGTTCATCTCTTCAGGGCTGTGAGTACTCCGGTTATCTCTGACTTGTGTGTGTGTGTGAGAACGTTGATTTCAGGTGGAAATCGTTACTCTGCTTAGGGAGCGTTCTCAGAGCAAAGTGCGTGAACTACCAACTCTCTCTTGCTGCTCTGCGATTGGGTTCATCCTTCACGCTACACTGGGCGAACTGTGGCCAGGCGGTTCAGATAGATGGCTCTACCTCTGATTTATTGCAAGTTCATAAGGGGGTTCCACAAGGTTCAATTATTAGTCCATTATTGTTTACTATGTAAATATTACCTGGGGCATGATATTGCGAATTCAGACTTTCATTTCTATGGAGATGACACTGTGATTTATTGCTCTGCACTTACACCTGCAAAGGCTTTTAATTATCTTCAATATGCGTTTGACAGAGTACAGGAACAGCTTTGTCTTCTACAACTTGTTTTAAATGTAGAGAAAACAAAACTCGTGCTTTTCACTACTTCAAAAACAGTTAGATCAGCACTGTCTGAGAAAATTTTGACGGAAAGTGGTCAACTAGTTGGTATCTACTTTTAAATATCTAGGATTTTTAATTGATGATCATTTGTCTTGTAAGGAGCACATTCAGTATGTAGTAAAAAAGCTGAAGCTCTTAGTAGGATTTTATTATAGAAATAAGTCTTGCTTTTCTTTTTATGCAAAACAGAAACTGGTGGAATTAACCTTTTTGCCTGTTATTGATTATGGAGTTATACTATATATGAATGCATTTGCTCATTGTTTTCTTATGTTGGATAGTGTGTATCATGGGGCACTGAGGTTAATTACAAACTGTGGTTTTCACACTCATCATTGTGTGCTCTATACTAAAGTGAATTGGTCATCTTTATATGCTCGCCGCCTCAGTCATTGGTATGTGTTCATTTATAAAGCCATTCTGGGAAAAATTCCTTCTTCTTTATCATCACTTTTCATACGGAAGTGAGGAGGTTATAATTTCCGTTCAGTGGGCATTTTGAAATTGGTTGTTCCAAAAGTAAGAACTGAATTGGGAAAGAAAGCTTTTAGGTTTTCAGGACCTGATCCTTGGAACAATCTTCAATCTGAAACTAATTTGCAAAACATAGTATCCCTGAATGATTTTAAAGCTCAAGTGAAAACATTAGAGTACTGGCGTTCTGTATGCAAGTGTTTTATATAAGTATGTTTTAATGTAATTATTTTGCCTATTGTGTGACTGTCGAACTGTAACTGTGTTGCTGCTATTTTAGACAGGTCTCCCTTGCAAAAGAGATGTGCAATCTCAAGATAGATCAGATAACATTTTGTTGGTACTTCCCTTGAAAAAGGTGTTAAAGAAGTACCTCCGCTTAATGTACACTGCTAAAAAAAATGATATGGACTGGGTAATGTGTTAGGAATGAAAGGATTCCACATTGTTTGATGGAAATGAAAATTCTCAACCTACAGAGGACTGAATTTAAAGACACCCCAAAAATCAAAGTAAAAAAATTATGTGGCAGACTAGTCCATTTTGCCAAAATTTCATTCCAGCAACTCAAAATGGTACTCAGTAGTTTGTATGGCCCCCATGTGCTTATATGCATGCCTGACAACATCGGGGCATGCTCCTAATGAGATGACGGATGGTGTCCTGGGGGATCTCCTCCCAGATCTGGACCAGGGCATCACTGAGCTTCTGGACAGTCTGAGGTGCAATCAGGCGGTGCTGGGTGGACTGAAACAAAATGTCCCAGAGGTGTTCTATTGGATTTAGGTCAGGAGAGCAAGGGGGCCAGTCAATGGTATGAATTCATTCATCCTCTAGGAACTGCCTGCATACTCTTGCCACATGAGGCTGGGCATTGTCGTGCACCAGGAGGAACCCAGGACCCTCTGCACCAGCATAGGGTGTGACAGTGGATCAAGGGATTTCATCCCGATACCTAAGGGCAGTCAGGGTGCCATTGTCTAGCCTGTAGAGGTCTGTGAGTCCCTCCATGGATATGCCTCCTCAGACCATCACTGACCCACCACCAAACTGGTCATGCTGAGCGCTGTTACAGGTAGCTGTAGCACCATCTAGCGAGGCTTGGACACAGGCACAGACACAGCGTAGGGTTGATAACCACCTGAGTGAGGGAGTGGTGCAGATTTCTTTTTATAAGGTGTGAGGATAGGACTGGGTGAGGGTAGGAGAGGTGCTGAGGTGTCCTCGGGGACGTGGTGCTCGGGGTGGCCTGAAGGGTACCGGCATTCGGGTCTGGAGCAGGGTGTTTCCTCGGTGCTTGAATCTGTAGTTGTGGGAAAGAAGAGAGCGGTTAGGTTAGTGCGTGCATGGGTTAGTTTGTATTCACACAAACTATGGCATAAAGTTGCATAAACAAGTATATAAGACAATACATAACAACTAAACATAATTTAAGACAAGTGTTTAGGCTTGCATTTGCTATTTTAGCCTTGTAACTCCAGGGTATTCCTTAAAAAAGCAAATCTTAGATATAGGACTCCTGACTGATCGATTACGTTTGGGTTTAGGGGAAAACTGTAAATTAGATTTTTTAAAAATTTGATTTGGTAAAGGTGAAATATTTGGAATTTTAAATGCCCAAACTGAATCTGCAACAGGGAACTGAGTGGAATATGTGACACGGAGTCAAGCAGAACCTGTGACAGTGAGTCGAGTTGAACCTGTGACGAGGAGGTGATCCATGTCAGGAACTGAACAGATTGTATATATTAGAGGCACACATCCGTAGAACAGCTTTGAGGTTAAATATTCAGTAGCAACATCAGTGTACAATATACAGCACTAGAGTTCAGCAGGCCCTCTGAGCAATGGATTAGCCGTGAGTAGTTCGGTTTGGACTAAGAGTAGCAGGGGCAGAAAGTGGTAAAATAGCAGGAGAGACTGTAGACATTACAGAGAAGACTTTGGAAGGACCTGTGGAAGAGTCAACCCATGACTGAAAAAGAGCCATGAGTGCTTCAAAAGTCTTGGTCCTTTCCATTTCCACTAGGGACAGAAGGCACCCTCTCTTGAGATCTCCATACGAGTCAAGATATCACAATTACAACCTGTCTTTGTTCTCAAAGGAGATGGAGGTAAACATTTGGGGGGAACCCTGCAACTACCAGGATACCCATCATTATTACTGGCATTATGATGGATGGTGGAAAGTGGTTTGAGATTGAGGAAGACCTGTAGGTTTGTGAACTGTGGTTGCCAGAATCAGAGATGGCCTTAAGCTGAGATTGAAGGAAACATAGCAGGCTTGGGAGCTGTAGAGACTAAGAACAAAAGCCACTGAATCTTCTGGAGTTCATTCTGAAGAGCTGTAACTTAATTGCTTTATCTGTCACGAATAATGACCAACCGTTAGCCCAGTGTAGCGTGGAGGATTAAAACAATCGCAGAGTAACACGAGAGAGCAGGTAGTCCACACACTTTGATCTGAGAACGCTCCCTAAAAGAGTAAAGATCCCCACCGCAATCCGCGTTCTCACACACACACAGGATAGGTATGAAACCGGAGTACTCATGGTCCTGAAGAGATGATACTGGCAGGATGCCAGGTGATGACTCAATGACTGAGAGATGGTTACCTCCGTGACCTTGGCTTTTATACCATGTGACGCGCATCACTTCCGAGTCCTATTGCACGTCACGTGACCTGTGTGCATGACAATATCGTTCTTCTGTAGGGTGATGCTTCATCATCCTTGGAAATTCTGTAGGACTGTTCATGAATACAAACACACTAATCTCATTCTGGCCCCCACTTCCTTGGCTTAACCACCCCCAATCGGTTCATGTGGAATGAGTGCATGTGGAGGATGGGGTGGTCAATTTGACAGTATTTGATTGTATTGTGATAAATTATGCCACAGTACACACTTTGAGCATATTGTGGATATCGTTGGTACTACAGAACACTCGTACTGCAAACAACAAAGACGACATAAACAGTCCTATTTTATTAGATTTGGTGTAGCCCAGCTTATAAAACAATGAAAACATTTTACCTAATCTTTTTAAGTTTTTTTTAATTACTGTGATTTTTTTGGCCTATAAAACTTAAACCACAGAAAAGCTAGATAATGAGATAGGCATTGTGAAAATGTCCTGTGTGTGAAATCATTGCTCACCCCTAGTTGAGGGTTTGCCAAATTGCTTTAGAATTAATTCAGGCATGTTAACACCAAATGGCTAAAAACAAAACAAGGGTAGCAAAAATAAGGCTAGCAAACATTATAATGCAACTTCTCGTGACTCACTGACTTGTCAAGTGTTCCAAGGTCCAACTCACTTGTTGCATTGATAATTAGCTGTTGAGCTGGAATTTTCACATACCATACATGTTAGAAAAAGCAACTGAACAAGACTAAAGATCAACTGAACAAGCCAGTGACCAATTATTTTTGATTACAGTTAAATAAATAGTCCATGATTCCAGTTGTATGTTTTTTGTGTAATACAAGAAAGGCACACCTTGCTATCTGAGTTTTCCATTCTCCCACTTTTAAAATAGTTAAAAAGAAGAAAGTACTTTAAATAAAAAAAATCATATAAGAAATAGTTTCTGACTGAAATCTGATTGGATGTTTAAAAAAATGTCATTTTGTCTAACAGGTCCTGTCTGCATTTGGTTTAGTATTTATTTAGGATTATTCATTGCAATATCTCGGGGTGGTAGTACCCTAGTGGGTAAAACAAGTCGCAGGTTTGAACCCCACTTTCTACCATTGTGTGCTTGAGCAAGACACTTAACCCTCAGTTGCTCCAGGGGGCTGTCCCTGTAACTAATGATTGTAAGTTGCTCTGGATAAGAGCGTCAGCCAGCTGCCCCATTTATGTCAGTCGAAGTAACAATGTAACATCTCAATCTAACATTGATTGTAGTAACTGAGTAGCAAAGTCTCTCCCATGTCTGTGTGATACCTGTCACACCAATCACACATTTTAGTGTGTACAAATCACTGGGTACAAGGCGGTCCTTTGGGGTGGGAGCTAGCATGGGTATAAATAATTAAGAAGTGCTGAGTGATGTTTTCCATCTGCAGAAGGGAAGAGAAGGTGGAATGGTTCAGAAACATTGCATACGGTAATTCACCCAAGGCCCTGTCCCAATTTTTTTTTTTTTTGCTGAACCCATTTTCTTTCCTTGTTAAATTAAATTATCTGCTGGAAGAGTTCGAAGGTGGAGACTTGTAATTAGCTAATGACTTGGAATAGGTGTGTTATAACAGGAAAAACGCAAAATGGCAGTTCTGGGGCATCTAGGACCAGATCTGTTCAATCACTGTTGTAAATAGTACATGGTAAATTGTAATGTAATGCATAAAGGATAAATGTAGTGTGGTCAACAAATACAATCAGTAATGTTTCTACAGCCTTTTTTAACAGCGTTGTCACAAAACAGCTTCACCGAAATTCAAATGCCAAACTAAGCAACCAAGCCTAGAAAGCACTCTCTTGAGAGCACCCTTAAAGCAACCTAGCACTGAAATGATTCACAACCTGCAAACAAAATCCACCAGTGAACTTGGATTAGGGTAATCGGCAGAGATTAGATGGTGGCAGTCTTCCGCTTTAAACTTCCGTTGGACTGTACTCTTCCTACAAGCGCAAAACTGGAAGCAATCATTTTGTTCAAAATTTAGGGGTTAGGACATTTAACCTATTTTAGAAGGCAAAGTCTAAAAACATCTGAAGTTCTATTCTCACTTCAAAAATCTCTGCTGACTGTGGGCAAAAATACTATGAGAATATAGTACTTATATGTTTTTGCTTTCTAAATAAGGTCAATCTTACCTCAGTTTTGGACATCATCATAACTTTTTGGATGCCAGCCCACCAAGTGAGTAACGAGACTTTACTCCTTTCCTAACCTGAGGAAAGTGTAGTGTCTGGATTAAACAGTGGGACAGACCACATCACAAAAATTCAAGTTATGTGGCAAAATTAGCGTACCAAGGCCCTGTTTGCAGTCTGGGTGACTATTGATTTTTAGTATTTGTTTGTAACATTAGCCTTGTTTCTTCAGTGGCAAAGTAAAGAAGCAAAATCTGATCTCCAAACATGTCTTGGCTGATCAAATGCTTTTTCATCTTCAACATTTCGATACAGTGCATCTCAGCTCACCTCCTCAGCTCACCTTATGTTTGTTTGGTAAACATAAACAAATTTAGAAATTGATGCCTGTAACACACTCCCAAAAAGTTGGGACAGAGGCAAAGTAAGACTGAAAAGGTTACTCAGGTTAACCTTTCTGGAAGGTTCCTCAGTTAGCAGATTAACTGGTAACAGCCATGGATATCAAGACTGGGTATAAAAGGAGCATCCACCAAAGGCTCAGTCTTTGCAAGCAAAGATGGGTTGTGGCTCACCACTTTGTGCTGAACTTTGTTACCTATCAATTAATAAAACAGTGTTTCTCAGTGCAAGATAATATTATAAAAAGATTCAGGGAGTCAGAAGAAATCTCTGTCGTAAACCCAAGCTCATCTGAGATGGACCGAAAGACAATGAATATGTGTTCTGTAGTCAGATGAGTCCATATTTCAGCTTATTTTTGGGAAAAGTGAATGTCAGATTCTATGTGTCAAAGATGAAAAAAGACCTTCCAGACTGTTATCAACGAAAAACCAGCGTCTCTGATGGTATGGTATCAGTGCCCATGGCATGGGTGTTCTGTATATAGGTGAAAGTACCCAGGAACTCCTTGTATTTTACAGCAGGACAATGCCAGGGTTCGTTCTTCATAGACATAGCGTGTGTGCGTTTGACTGGCTTGCCTGCAGTCCAGATCTGTCTCCTACTGAAAATTTCTGACAAAGAGGAGAATCAGATAACGGAGACCACAGACTGTTTTGTATGCAGCAAGAATGGGCAAAAATTCAACTTGCAAAACAACAATTGTTTTGTTCCAAACAGTTAAGTGTAATTAAAAGAAAAGGTTATGTGACCCACTGGTAAACTTGCCTGTGTCACAACGTTTTTGGAGTATGTTGCAGTCATCAATTTCCAAATACAATTGAATTTGTCAGTGAAAACACTGAACATATTTTCTATGTCATTTTGCCTGTTAAAGGTTCAAGTGAATTACCAAATCACAGATTTTGGTATTTATTGCATTTTTGGAAAGTGTCCCATCTTTTTTGGAAATGGGGTTTGTATATCTTGGGTGTGTTTACTCCTGCATTTTTATGTGGATAAGCCCTATGTGTTTATAATCCTGTGTAGCATCACCTAGCGAGGCTCGGACACAAACTCGGTCACAGCAAAAGGTTGACAACCACCCGGGTGAGGGAGTGGTGTGGTTTTATTTATAAAGTGCGGGGTTCGTGCTCTGTGAGGGTAGGGAAGGTGCTGAAGTGTGCTCAGGAAGGTGGTGCTCGATGTCCGTGACGGGGTCCTGGAGGGTACCAGCATCCTCATCCGGGGCAGGGTGACTCCTTGGGGCTTGAATCTGTAACAGTAGGATAAGTGAGAGCGGATAGTTAGGTGCGATTTGATTTTGCTGGTGGGTGTTGTCATCCTCTTCAACACCTTGGGCAGCATGGGCTGAGGAGCGCTTGCTAGTGGATGCTGCGGACAGGTTGGCCCACCGCCACAGGATTGAGCCAATGTGAGTGTGTCCTTTAGGGTCTGGAACACTTGCTCTGCTTCTTCCTTCCAGCGGACATGTTCCGGCTTCTGTGTGAGGTTGGAGAGGGGGGCAGTGATTGGGGATGAACCGCCGATAGTATCCGGCCAGCCCAAGGAAGGGCCACACCTGTTTCTTTGAGGTCGGGTGGGGATATAACCTTCGGTCTCTCCTTTCTTTACTTGTGGTTGCAATAATCCCTGCACAATCCAGAAGCCCAGGTACTGAGCCCCTGTCAAGCCCAGATGACATTTACGGGGGTTAGCCAATACTTGACCCAGGTGGAACAGCTGGTCATGCCAGGAGGCCGAGTGGATGACCACATCATCCAGATAGGCTGCAGTATAGGACTGATGGGACCGGAGGACCACGTCTATGAGCCACTGGAAGGTAGCTGCGTGCAAGCTGAATGGGAGAACCTGGTGCTGCTAGTGGCTGTGGGCGGTGTTGAAGGCCGTGCCAGGGCCACCTGCCAGCATTCCTTGGTCAGGTCCAGGGTTGAGATAAACCATGCTCGGCCTAACCGGTCGATGCGATCATCCACTCGGGGCATCAGATAGCAATCAAAGTCCGATATTTGGTTTAATGTTCAGAAATCATTGCATAGGCAGATACTCCCTCAGGCTTGGGCACCATGACAGTGGGGCTGGTGGATTCCTCAGTGATACCATCCCGTAGCATCCGGTCCAGCTACTCCTCAATCGCTTGGCCTCTGGGACTCGGTAGGGCCGCTGCTGCACGATCACCCCGGGTGGTGTTTTAATTGAGAGGGGGTTAGGTCCTCTGAAAAACGAGGCGACGGGTGCTCGGGGTCCCTTGGCAATGAGCCCAGGGGGGCTGAAAGCACAGGTTGGGGCTCGACCCACCGTTTCAGTAGACTGATACACGGTTTAGTTTCAGCGCGTTTACCCGGCTGCTGCAAACGGTAATTTACCGGGCCACTTGGCCAAGAATTTACATTTACTCGTGGGCACTGGCAGCAGGACCTTATCTCCCAGCCGGAACTCACGGGGTTGTGCGGAGCAATTGTACACCCTTTGCTGGGCCTTTTGTGCCTCCACCATATGCTCTCGCATGATCAGAGCAACCTTCTCCATTCGGGCTTGGAGTTCCTGTACGAACTTGATTGTGGAGCGACATGGGGCCGGTTGGGTCTCCCAGCTCTTTCGCACCGTGTCCATAAGTCCAGAAAGCAGACCATGTCCCGCCAGGTCCTAGCATCCGCCATGCTCACTGCCTTTGTCTCCTCACTTGGAAGCGCACGGAGAAACTGGTCCAAAATTACCCTATCAGCGACTTCTTCGGCTGATAGGCAGTCGAGTTCCATCCAGCGCCTCCTGATGCGGGCTAGATGGTCCATCTGCCCCCTGGGTTCCTTCTGGGGGTCACACTTCCTCACGGAGGATCTGGTATTTGCGGGCTTGGGTGTCAGGGAGGACATGGTAAGTCCTCTGGGCTTCCCCTGTTAGAAAATGGGCCAGTATTTTGGCCATCTCGTCGTAGGGCTGACGCTCACTCAAGGACATCCATTCTAAGGTGCCCAGGAAGGCTTCCATGTCATTGCTGGGAGTCAATTTCTGCAGGAACCGTTGGGCCACTGGTGTGGGGTCGGGGTTCGGGTACCCATGCCCTGGGGCCGCTGCCGAAGGGCCAGCAGCTCCTGCATGTTGGCATGGAGCCCCCTGGCCAACTCCTAAGCTAGAGCTGCTGCATGGTCTGAGGTGTGCTGGGGGTGGGGTAGGGTCCGTGTCCGATGCCCACATTCTCCAAAACTGTAGCGCCACCTAGCAAGGCTCGGACACAGACACGGACACAGCATAAGGTTGACAACCACCCGAGTGAGGAAATGGTGTGGTTTTATTTATAAAGTGTGAGGTTTGGGTTGGCTCTGTGAGGGTAGGGAAGGTGCTGAGGTGTGCTCAGGAAGGTGGTGCTTGACAGGGTCCTGGAGGGTACTGGCGTCCTCGTCTGGAGCAGGGTGAATCTGTAACGGTAGGATAAGCGAGAGCGGTTACTTGGGTGCGAGTGTGGGAAGATCCTCATCTCTCTCTTCCTTCTCCTCGCTGGCCCCTTATATAGGGCTCACTCTTCTCATTAACGGGACCCACTGAGCGGTTGCCAGTGCGCCTCGTCGTCACTTTCATGTCCATTTGATAATTTTTGGCTGTGCAATCTGTGGGATTCAGCCTCAGCCAATTTATTTTCAGGACTATAAGACTGCTAAGAGACCATAGTGTTGTGTATTTGCCTTAAAATGCATACTGGATACTTTTTATCTTTTTTTTGAAATGTGTGATGTATTTCTTCAAAAAGACTCCCAAAGGGTAAAATACCTACCCTCACTATTGAAAACTCCACAGCTGAAATGTTGGGCTTGAGAGCTTGCCAGGTAAATATTAGACAAGTGGGATGGAGTGTTTTGGAGGAAAAAACAAAAATAGCCTTGGGTTCCAAGGGTTAATTCTGATTTTGATCAATAATATTGTGGTGACCTTAGCTCTGACTGGCCACCAGCTCATTCACTTTTTCCCACGATTCCTTGTTCTCACTTATAACTGAGTTTAATATGGCTTTATACTAGAGTTAGTACTGTTGTTAGCTTGTTAGCTAAAGATGTGCTAATGTGTGTGGATGTCAACCAGTTTAACAGTTTGTGGTGTAGATTTATATTTACTGCATATTGTGTAGTAAATATGCAGTAAACTTATGTTTACTGATGTTATTGAAACATATGTTAGTGATACTAAAGAGCACTGATGCGCTGTAGTTTTTCTGCGCTGGTTTCCTTAAATGTTTTTTTTCCTTGTGTTGTTTTAGTTGTAGTATTATAGTATAGTTTTTTGTGCTTACAATTTCAATAAAACACTTTGTTAATTAGTTTTTTTTTTACTTTTTCCACTTATGTTGGCACCCAGCTGAACACAACCAATAGCAATCTACTCACAAGGCCATACAGAGATGCTGTATGCCAGTATGTTTGAAGTTCCTTAGAATTAAACTGGAATAATTGAGACTTAAATAAAATGTTCACATCAGCACCTTGAGCCAAACCATAGACCAGGGGTCACCAACGTGGTGCCCGCGAGCACCAGGGTGCCCCCAAGGACCAGTTGAGTAGCCTGCGGACCCGTTCTAAAAATAGCACAACTCACCAGTGAGCAGCGTCTAACATTTAATTTGATCCTGTTGCTATTCTTC
>JBBPCZ010086699.1:0-11443 GCA_037974445.1 Brycinus macrolepidotus | reverse complement strand
TTCATTTTCCTTGTGAAGAGAATGTTCATTTTTGGTAACTTTGGTGTTATTGGTTTTCTTGTTCAATGCTTTGGCAATACTGTAAACGATGGTCATGTCATTAAAGTTTTTCTAAATTGAAATTGAGAGAGACTGGAGGGAGTGGCCCATAAACACACACATTAGCTTGCAAATGACTCAGCTGTAACACAGCTGTGATGATTATCATATAACTTCAAATATATCCCAGCACTCAATTTCCTTCAAATCAACCATAAGACATTTCAGAGAAGAACAAATGTCATTATGTTTTGAAGAGTATGGTAAAAATGTACTTGTACCAAAAAAAATGAACCAACAATGAAGAATAAGAACAACTAAAAAAATCATTTCAGTCTTTACTGACAATTCTGACAGACACTACTGCTCATTTTTCTAGCACAAAATGCTGCGTGTTTGCGCAGGCGCACGCTGCTGCCTCTGATGCAACCCTGCTGGCACACGCTGGGATTTTAACTCACAGAGCCGGACATAAAGAATACACGCGGGGTGTGTGCGTGCATGTGTGGATATGTGTTTTGACTGCTCAGCAATACAAGTAGAGTCAAATCGGTCACGAGTTCTCTGTGGTTCAAAAAGAAACAGGCACATTCAGATGGTAAAATCATCTGTGGCCACATCATCCCACACTCCTTTCCAACCCCCCTTTCTTAAACTTTCTCTCTCTCCCTTTCTCCTGGTCTCTCCCAGCTCCACCCCCCCAATCCCCCAATCCCCCAATCCCCTGAGGCTTCTCTTTCTGCAGCAGCTGTTGCTTTATGCTCACAAGTGGGTATTTTGGTTGTGCCAAAGATTTTTTAAACTTTCATTACTGCATTGTGTGTGATGCTCACTGAACGTACATGTATGTGCACGCGAGCACGCACACACGTGCACACACACACACACGCACCATGCCGAAACATGCACCAAGTGAGTAAGAATTTCCTCTAAGGAAAAAGAAAATTGCCCTCTGGGCCACGTGTGCATTTCTTGTAAAAATAGCTTAGAATGATACATGTTTCATTGAACACTATCAAATAAAAACAGACACATACATGTGATCTCTAACATTGACAGAGCTTAGTGTGTGTTTACAAGTATGACACATATCAAAGTTTATAGAAGGTGTGCCTTCATGAGTGTGTGTCTGTATGTAGAGAAGAGAATCCTTTAGGGGATCATTTCACAGAGCAGATGAGCCAATAACCCAAACTCACATCCAGCAGGAGAAGAGCTACGTGACATTTCTATCAGACAATACTGAGTGTACTAAGAGAGGACTTTGTAAACAGCCTGTGCTGTGTGTTCTGACTGAGTTCCTAAGCCCATGACTATGTGTGAGAGGAAGTATTAAACTCATGACTACAGAAGCATCTTCTCGGGATGGCTTTGGATACCCAATCCTGCTGTAGCAGCAAAACTGTGTTACATTTCTCATCCGCGGAAGGAATGGTCACCACTGCCATACTGAGGTCTGCCAATGATGCACCACTCAAATAAACTCTCTCTCTCTCTCTCTCTCTCTTCGCATCTACACCTCAGGATCTGGAATTCCCATGGTCACAAGTCTCAAATGCATGTTGAGTGCTGTGTGTCGTTTCACAGCACACACACTCACCACCTCAAACACACAACGCATGGTAACAAGGCACCTACAGGCTTCTACCAGTTTTGAGCCATAGTATGGTGTACAGCAGGTGGTCCCTGGGACGGATAAAAGGACAGCAGGCTTCCTTTCTTCAATTTTGTGTGAAATGCAAGGTCAAGTATCCTTAAATGTTGATAAAATGGATAGCTTCAATTTAAAACCGGATGAGCCGTAGTAATATACACTCACAGTTGACCATACCCACACAGTTCTGCATTCATTTGTTTATTAATTTAACCGTTTTACAGTTTATGGAATATTGTGACTTGACAAAGAGCTAACTGGGAATTATCTAGGTTTTAATAATAAATCAAACTGCGTATTGAACACTGCAGAATTTTTTCACCTGTTTATAACAACAAGCCACTCAAGGCTGATCACTGTAATACTTTACTATAGTTAATGGACATTTATGTATTCGTAGGAGCTTTGGTTGTAATCTGATTTTTAGTCCATTTTTAGACAAATCACAAATTCGTTATGTAATTTTGGCCTCAATATTTGACCTTGCCAACGTTGGAAGCAGCATTTCAAATGTATGTCTCGTATCAATGACGTAAAGTAGCAGGATGTTGACCCACCAAAGAGCGTAAATCCCGGAGCTGACCAACTGTCCACTGGCCTAATCTTACGAATATGGACCACAGGCCTAATCTGGCCTCCCCAGGATCCAGGCCAGAAGATTACCCTCAAAAACATACACTCACAGACCTGGTGACACACCTCCTTCAGGTTATCTATCGTCATGCTGTCTTGACAACCACCTGTCTACCTTTAATGCACTGTCTGGATGTCTAGGACTTAGCCGGAAACATAGGGCAAAGGACGTCTCCCCAGAGAGGTGCCAAGTGGAGTGAAGGTGATGGAATCATCTGGAAATCGAGGGTACACTTAAGAGCTGCAGCAGGCACATGTGACTGCAGCCAGAATACGACATCAGATGTACATAAAAGCAAAGACACTCCCTGTATCAGCAATGTGAGAAACACACACACTCTCCTATAGCTGAGAACCAAACTCTGGTGCTGCCTGAATGATACCAGTACTACCCATCACCAAAATATGAGGGGTGCATGAAGATATCAATATCATTCCAATATCAGCAGATGAAAATGATCTGCTTTAGACAGGTGAAGCAGGGCTACTGTGGTTTTTATTTACTTCACTGCATCTGAAGCCCCAAAGATCTAAACATTAAAATGGTAATCCAGGTAGATTGTGTCAATTTCAACACTGTCTTGATGTCCATGTATCAGCATCAGTGCTGGCACTGATAGATATCTGCAGGAAAAATACAGCATCCGATATCAGCATTCCTCTTCAAAAAACCTTAATTCCAGGCTCCTGCAACTTTTTAGATATAACTAATAAAGTTGACAAATCCGTGGCACCTCTAAAAAACATGTTACTCTAACAAATCTCCCAGATTCACCACCAGCGATACTGCTGATCCTCCTGTTTCTCTGTGAGGATGGACAGACTCTGCACTTCTCCTTTAGCATGCACAGCCTCTCTCCTCCTGACTCATCACTCTCTCCCCCTCTATCTCTCTCTCTCTGGTGACAAAATGAATCAGGTGTTTTTCATGTCTTTCTGCTGGATGACAGACCCATAAGCGCATCGTGTTTATGTGACCATGTTACAGGCATGTCAACAAAGCCTGTGTTGGAGACAGGACATCCTATCTCTCCAACATCCTCAGTCCAGACACACTGAATGCAGCCAGGAGGGGAGTGGAAGATGTTTTCTGCAGATTCTGTTCTGCTCTTTAATCCATAATGCCCCTGTTTCGCCATCACACTGTAGATGAGTGTTTAACAGTGGAAATGGCGTAACATTTTGGTTCGTGCGTTGCTGGATTACGCCAACCTGTCAAACCAGAAAACCAAACCCATAAAGGATTATGTTATGGTGCGTAAGCATCCTATAAATGATCGAGGGAAATGTGGCCTTCAGGGTTTGCCGGATCAGCCGGCCTTAACCGGTCACTTCAGACAAGAACTAGAGCAGAAGACGAGAGAAATGCTGACAAAGGGGTCTCTTTTTCTCCTGAACATGAAGCTAGACGTTGTGATCCAGTGTCTGTGGGGGGATTCTTCAGACTGACCCTGAATGCACAGCTGGTTCTTTCTCTCTGGCTGCGTCCAGAACCCAAACACCCTCACCCTCCACACCCCCCTCACCCATGAGGTCTATTCAGTCTGGCTTTATGTGGTTCTGGACGCGGCCTCTGCAGCCAGAGCCTCGTGATCCCACACTCTCGACGAATGAATAGCAACCTTCGTTCATTTGCCTCACAAACGATTTTTAAACGCTTTCTCTTGTTTTCCTCCATATTATATTTCCCTGCATTTCACAACAAAATGGTCGCCTCATCCAACATCCCCGAGACTACCCGGGGCTGAGTGGAAACTAGGTTAGGCGGTCACTATCACACATCTTAGCATGGAGCTAACTCAGCATCCCAGACACACTGGACTCCACACAGACACAGACACACACACACACAGCTGGAATTTACAGCTTAAATGTTCGGATAACATTACCCACCCTTTAAACCACGACAAGGGCTCATTTTTTCCCACTTTACACAAAAAAGATGCGAGTAAATGTCGCACACATTAGCATTGTTTACCTAGCTGTCCATCAGTGATGGTTATAACGATCTCGTCCATCAGGAGATAACGGAACTCCACGTCGTCCTCCACGCAGCGCTCCTTAAGAGCCCGGAGGATCTGGACCTGGGGGTACTCCTGGCTGATACGCCGGTCTGTCACGAACCACACTCGGGAGCACATGTTTAATCTCAAACAACAGCTGCTTTCGGATGTAGAAAGAAACAGAAACGCGATAAAAGGGATCCGGGATCGGGAGAACAGAGTCGGGCACCACAACAATGGGATGCAGCAGCTGTGGGGCTAGGTTTAGTTAGCTGGAGCCGATTTCTCTTCAGCCGCTGCCTGCTTCTCCCGCCTCACCCGATCCGGATCCCCTCTGAATTAAAAACTAGCGTTGCCAAGGTAAATGTCTGAGGTAAAAATGTGAAATTTGGTTATTTTAGTTTTAAAAAAGAGGCCCAAATCGTCGTGCCCGGCTCCGAAGAAGCTAGGGGCCGAGAGCCGCCCAAACGAGGGCGAGAGCTGAACGGCCCTGGAAACAAAAGCCCCTCTGGCGGGGATGGTGATGCTGCTGCTGAGCTACCGGTATGGCCGAAAAAGAGGTTCAACAAAATGGTGGAGAAGCAGAGACCGAGAGGAGACAGAGAGAAGGCGGACGGTCGGTTCTCTCTCGCCTTTCCGACGGGGTGATGCTGCCGGGCGAAAGCCGAGATGCTGTCCAAACCGCTCCGCAGCGCTCCGGTAAATCCGCCCGCTCTTCTCTCTCCCCTCGCTTTTCCTCCAGCACGCGCTTAGTTTACAACTTTGGCTTCCACAAACAAAAAGAGAGCCTCGCGACCAATCAGAATCGAGCATTTGCTCTCCTCCCGACCAATGGTGAGAGCGTTCTCTCCGGCCACTGGGCCTTTTCGACCAATCACACCACACAAAGCCTGGAGGCTCGAGTGTGAAGGGGGGGAGCCAGCCAGCCAATCGCAAGGGCCCGCAACCATGTTCTTTTTTTTTGGCGCGTGACGAGAGAGGGGGGCGTCTCTGTGCGCGAGCGTTCTTCCCCCAACCGGTTCAGACCGGGTTTGGGCGGGTTTTTGGGGTTCAGCTTCAGTCTAGTGAAGTGACAGGAGTTCTAATGAGTAAACATTAAAAAACGCTCTAAATCGCCGTTTTCACTACTTTTTTTTACTGTTAAGTTTTTGTTTTCTGTTGCTGTGTGATAATTTAACACATTTTACTGCATCTATTGTTCCTTTTCCACGTTGTCTCGTTGGTAATTCTGCGTTGTAATGCTTTGGGCTAGCCCGTTTGAAATAAGATGCACTTTTTATGCAGTGTGTGTATTGTTATGGTTAATACGGCGTGTTTTGTGAAGAATGTGACTCGAAAAGACACATAGTGCATTTTAGCTGCAGCTAAAGAGTTAGGCAAGGCTAAAGCCTTCCGTGTGGTCAGTTATTGTTTGTAGTTTTAAATGTGATAAACACGAAGACATGCATGAGTACAAATGTGACCTTCGTAGGAGAAAATGGTAAAAAGGACCCAGTTTGCATTGTTTATGCCATGTGTTCGCTGCGGGTGCTGCTGGGTGGGGGGTTGGGTTTTTTTTTCATGATGTCACATTTGACCAATGGCCAACTGCAATGAACCGGTTTTTGCTTAAGGTAACCTCAGTTGCACTGTGAAGACGGTTTTAGCTGGCCTTTAAACAAAGAAGGCACAAGAAGTGGGTTAATGAACTGACTAGACTGATGCATTGAGGCTTGTTCTACAAAAAAAAAAAATCTCTTATGCATCGTTTGCGTGATTAAGAATACGTAATTAGTCCTACATGTATGCTGTGTGTTCATTTATGATTACAAAGCTATGAAACATGTCTGTAGTGTTTGTACACATCACATTTGATGGCTCAGATTCATATTCTCTGCACATTTTAACCAGGCTTCAACTGCTCTCCAGTTCACTGGCACCGCCCCCTCCCTGACACAACTCATCAATCAAATTAACATGCCAGATGCCTCGGCCAATCAGCGCTCATGACATCATATACTGGGCGGAGCTTTATTAGATTCGCATTCCAGAATGTTTTTTTTCTTTCTGTGAAATATGGCGGTAACTAAAACATACACTATGTGGACAAAAGTATTGGGACGCCTGGCCATCACTTTAATGACATTTCATTCAATTACATAGACTTTAATATGGAGTTGTTCCCCCCTTCCACTCTTCTTGGAAGGCTTTCTACAAGATCTTGGAGTTTCTGTGGGAATTTGTGCCCATTCATTCTGTAGAGCATTTATGAGGTCAGGCACTGATGTTGGACGAGAAGGTCTGGCTCTCGCCCTTCATTGGAAGTAAGGGACCACACGAATTCAGTAATTAAGAGATATGTCCCAATACCTTTGTCCATAAGTAGTGTAAAAGCTGTGGCCTTTCTTTCTTCATGATCTAAACACATGAGCAAAAGCGTAAAGATGCTTTTATGGACACAATTGAATCTACACTGTAAGAGAAACTAGAAACAAACAGCTACAGGCCCTGGCAAAAATGATGGAATCACCATACTTGGAGGATGCTCATTCAGCTTTTTTAACTAACAAATAAACAAATCACAGATAAACACAAAATTATTTTTGGTTTGATAGCTGGACATTCTGGGTTCGTGAAAGACACCTCAAATGAATTCGATTATTTTAATTAATGGCATTTCTCCATATCAAGTAGAGGAAAAAAATGATGGGATCACTCAATGTGTAGAAAAAATGATGGAATCACCTTGTAATGTGTCTTTTAGAACAATAGATGGAAGTGAGTTCACAGTTAAAAGAAAGTGCTTGGAGGCCGTGAGCTGTTGAAAAGGCAAATTGAAAGGAAACACAACAAGAGAACTGTCCGCTAAAACAGTGGAAAGGAGTATAAAAGTCATTCAAGAAGAAAATCCAATACAGAGTCCGGCAAAAGAAGTTGGTTATTCTCAGCTGCGTGTAAAAACTGGTGCAAGTCAAAACAAAATAGGAAGATTAGAAAAGGAAAACAAATGGTTAGACCACTAAGGAGGTCGAAAAGTTGGGACAGAAAACTCAAACAAAGGTTAAAACCTAGAAAACAGAAAATGCACAACAAAACAAAAGAAAAACAAGTGGGCGGAAACTGGAGTCGATGTTTGGGACAGAACTGTAAGATACCAGCTGAAAGAGAAGGAGTCCTGTAGTGTGGATGATCGGATAAAGGTGATGTTCGGTGATAAATCACGAATTTGCATTGGGTGAAGAGAAGATGCTGGAAATTTTGGCTGATGTTCTAATGAAACAACAACGAATGCCTGAAGAAAACAAACACATTTCCCCACTCTTTTATGATCTGGAGTCACATGTCAGGTAAAGGACCAGGGGAGATCCTCATCACCACCTCAATAGTCAGTGCAGAGGTGAACAATGAAATTTTGGACTCTTTTCTCAATCCGTCAATAGAAAACAGGTGTGGTAATTTTAAACATTCTTCAGGATCGTAATGCTGCTCACCACAGAGAAAAGTGTTAAAGGTTTTCTCCAGGAACGTCATATAAACTCAATAGCATGGCCAAGAAACAGTCTGGATCTCAATCCCTTCGGAAATTCATGGTGGAGATAGAAAAATGGTCCCCTAATAAGGTTCCATCCTGCCCACTGATCTGTCAACCTTTACTCAAGAAAGCTGGAACCAGCTTGATGGAGAACATTGGTTTTCATTAGTGAAGCCCATGCCTCAAACAGTTCACATCCACTGAGTGATCCCATTGTGTGTTCCTCCACCAGTAATTAAAATAATGTCATTTAATTTATTTGAAGTGTGCTTCTTGAAGCCAGAATGTTCATCTATTAAACAAAAATAGCTTTTGATTTGTTTGTTTGCTACGAAGTAAAAAAGCTGGATGAACATCCTCTAAGTGTTTTTGAATGAAAATCTATTTCTCTGCAGTCTGCAGAGATGAAATGAAGTGTTTAGGCATTTAAGCTTAATTTTTACATCGTAGATTGCTTAAAGTACAAACCTCAGCTGCGAATTGAACTAAGTCTTGTAGGTTTAGCAAACAAAAACAATGATAATAAGCTGATGGAATCAAATATAATAGTCATATTTAAGATCTGTTTAACAGTCCCAAAATCAGCGATAAACTGTAATTTAGGCATGTACAAAATTACAGGTGCTAAAATAGACTACTAAAAGATGCACCAAGGCTTGCCCAAATAAATAAATTAAATTAAGAAAATAAAATAAATAAATAAATAAATAAATCTAGTGATGATGGTGTTGTTAGATCTGGTAGGTTCTCTGATAAGCCTGCTTGATAAAGGAGCGCTGCCCCCTGCTGGAGAAATCTTCATTACTCATCTAATGTTGTGGAAGTAATGCTTTTGTATTACATCATTAATTATCTTTTTAAATGTATCTCTTTTTATTTACTAAGTCTGATAATATTGCTGTTACTGTTTTGGGCACTATTTCCCAACATTACCATTTGCAGGAGCATCAGAACTGACTCCCAGAAAGAAAAACTCTCCTCATTCTGTTTTAATGATATTAAAAGTGCACTGAAGTAATGATACAAATACACTAATGAATCTGTCAGTGTTAGTTCAGACCAGAAAGTGCAGAAAGGTAGTTTGTCTCCTTTACAATATAGCAGTTGTACACTGCCCCTTGCTGTCCACAAAAGAAATTCTGTGTGTGTGTGTGTGTGTGTGTGTGTGTTTGTGTGTGTGTGCTGGGGTGGGGTGGAGTGTTGTGTAGTGAAGGGGTAATATTTGTATTCAGTTTATAAATAATGCCATACTGCAAAGAGCAAAGACAGTACTATTTGTTTAAAGGGCCCATATTCTATACTTTTTGTCTATAAGACTTATGTAAATGACCTCTGATGTGATTGGCTGCCGTGTACTGTGCCTCATTAAAAAGTCAGATTGGGCTGAAACACACCTTATAACTTCAACAGGAATAAGCAAAGCTGCTGTAGAGTGTTTATTCTGCACTGCAGTTTTCCCATAAGGAGCAACTGAGGAGTGAATAGTACATTTCAAAGCTTAATTTCATGCTTTTATTTCAAAAAGTAAAAAAAAAAAAAGCTCCCTGATATGGGCCCTTTAATCTTTAACACTAACATGAACAGGCTCTGGTCTCCATCTGCATTTATCACAGAGCAATTTATTCCAACCAACATAACATAATATAATCAAATGTCGCACTGAGTTTCAAACATAGACATGTTTTGAATGGTAACATCACAGTTTTCCACAGATACATTTAATTTAAACTGGGTTTCTCAAATCCCCTTTTGTTCACAGCTTTTCCTCCAGGCCCTGTACACGGAAATCATGGTCTAAGGCCACTAGTATGACAGATAAGAGAGAGCAGACAATTAAGATTCATGGTCTGTGCTGATTGACAAGGTGCAAAATTTCAATGAAAACCACAGTCTCAAATTAAAGCATACTCCCTGTAAATTAAAACGGTCATTTCCACTCGGCCCACCTGCCATTAATGAAAATATCAATAATCAGTAGGGATGCACGGTCGAAATAGGCCATGGTATCAGAAACTGAAAGATTTTTGCTTGTAACATGAAATCAGCAATCGACCAGTGTATTTATTTTTGGACGATCTGTCTTGCAACTTGTTAACACAAATAACGTGAGCCAGGTCAGTGTACTAACACTGCATTTTAGCGCTGATGCTGTACCTGGGCCAACATGTCGTAGCATAATTAATCATAGCTCACTGTGCTAAACAGCCAGCTTGTTCTTTTCAATGTAACACTTCATTTGATCCATGTTATTTAAGTATGCAAGTATGCAATGAATGAGTATGCAGTGAAGGCTCATGTAAGAATGCGTAATATTACCAACAGCCAAGTTAACCTTGGCTAATACAAAGTACCGGAGAAAAAAAAGCTGAAGTTGTCAGTCAATTTGGCTGAAAAAAAAACGGCCTACAACCAGTGCATTCCTAATAATCAGATAAGTGTATAATGTGGTAGTATATACCCATGTTAACATAACTTCCTTTTATTGTAATTTACAAAAAACAACTTCAACTCATCAGCTAATCAGACTTTGGTAGCAGCCATTTTCAAAGGATCAATCATAATGTAAACATATTCTAGTCGACCCTTATTAGCATTAATTTACCCTTCATAAACCATTAGAATATCTCAGTAGTACACAATAAAAGCATCAGTTTAAAATGAGCCTCTATGGAGTACTCTCCCAGAGCAGACTTGATCCCAGTCCTGGGCTACATGTAGTTTCAGTAAAAAGGAAAAAAAGGCTCTAAACATCCTTGGCTGAAACCTTTAAGGCTTTTCTTGCATGACGTTTCCAAAGGGTACTGAGCGCAGTTCACATGGATGTAGTTTTTGTTCTGCTCCAAAACATATTTTTGTGCAAATCGTAGTAATATGAGGACACTGTTGCAGCAATTTAAACAATAAATTCTCTTTTTAGAGCTCACCATGAATGATTAAAATTAGACTGCAAGTGGATAATAAAATCTACTCACATGTTTGCCGGGATAAAACCTTTAAACGAATATTTAATTAAAGAATTGTCTATATGCGTGTTTTGGACCGGCAGTAAAAAGGCGCTGCCTGTTTACGCCGATTTTTGAAGTGATGCAGTAGCTTACGTGGCATGCTGACACAGTATCGCTGGCGCAGTCGTTTTCAGAGAGACCACTGCATGCATTAACCCTGATCCATTAGGGAAGTAGACTGCACATCTACAGCAAACCAAATCTACCAGCCAGCACATTTACATGTATGAAAATGAACATCAGTTACAGCATATTAATAATTAACTAAGACGCATAGTTGACTGAATGAGGAGTATATCTATCCATCTATCTATAAATATGTATATTTTTATTTATATAAATATGATTTCTTTTGACTGACAAACATTATTAAACAACTAAAATGGTTTACTAATAGTCTAGTATTGCAACAAGTCTGACACAAGATAGACTGTGATTGATAAAGTGCATGAGAACAATACACAAAACAAATAAACTGAATTCATGAAATTTCATAAGGAGTATACACTTCCAGATTATTTTCGCACACAAAAACATTTCAGTTGTGTGACAGTAGAAACCCAACCTGTGGGTGGTGCATATCCAGAGCCTGTTTATA
>JBBPCZ010086678.1:0-11444 GCA_037974445.1 Brycinus macrolepidotus | reverse complement strand
TCTCTCTCTCTCTCTCTCTCTCTCTCTCTCTCTCTCTCTCTCTCTCTCTCTCTCTCTCTCTCTCTCTCTCTCCACCAGGTGGCGGGGTTGACCCTTCTGGCTGTGGGTGTGTATTCTGCGCGGAATGCGACAGGCGTGGCGGCGCGCTACATCGAGGCCCGAGTCGGCAAGCCGTCTCTCGTGAGAGAGACCTCACGCATCACCGTGACGGAGGGCATCAAACACCCCATCAAGGTACAAACACACACACACACATTATAATACACACTGTAACCAAAACACTGTCCTAAACGTGCCCTGACACACACATTCACTCACATGCACACACGTAATAATACACAATAATACACTCAAACACTGTCCTAAACACAAAAACACACATACACATACAACCCCTCCCCCAACATACACACACACACACACTCAAACCCAGAGAATCTGAATGTGTTACAGTGAGACAGGTTTTGATTGACAGACCACTGTTCATCTCTCCTTGTCTCTCTCCATCTCTCTTTGTCTCTCTCCTTTTCACATTCTCTCTATCTCTCTCTCTCCTCTCTCTCTCTCTCTCTCTCTCGCTCGCTCTCTCAGATGACAAGGAGGTTGATGAGTAAGCCTCAGGATGCTCTGGAGGGAGTTGTGCTCAGTGTGAGTATTAGAACCATGTTTTTGGGTTCCTTCTGCAGCACACCTTGTTCTGCTCCACATTCCACCAGTACATTCTGTTTATAAAACAGCTGTATATTCTGTTCACACACTCATGGCCATAGATGTCCAGTACAACTGAGTACAACATCTATTTAACCTTTCAGCGCATAGCATCACACGGTTGCACCGACTGACTACTTTCCATTAAACATGGAGATTCAGGATTACAGTCGATATGCCGTCCTCTTTACACTCAGAGTTTTATATTCATACTTTTATACATCTGACAGTCCATAAGTAACTAAATCACAATAACTCAGACTGCATTCCAACAGCTGACGCACCAACTGAAGGACCGAGCACTTTGCAGGACACTCAAGAGCAAAATAAACAACAACCAAGAAACACAGACTCGCTGTTTGACGCTGTGAAACCACTCTTTACATTTTGTACAACTACTGAACCGCCTGACACGTGTCAAAGCAACACCGGCAACGACACTGTTTTCGTTACACGCCTTCATAAACCGGCTTTATCGAGTATTTCTCTATTCCTTTATTAGTTCATCACTACTGTAACCATAGCAATTTCAGCTTGTGCCATTAAACAACAAACGTGATGATCCTGTAGAATGAGTCACAGCAGCATGAAAGTGAACGTCATCTCAGGAGATAATTAGACCATTAACATCTTTATTTTGTAAAATAGATATATTTACAACATCAAAGAGATGTCAGGTGGTGTCGGTGTCTGTATCACCACCTGCCTGAAACTGCACCTCTGAAATTGTGGTTCTGGATTCAGGCAGCGCAACTGGAATGACTACAAGAACAATTCTCGAAACTTGTTAGATTTTGTTAGATTTAATTGTGAAACAATGCCGTTCAAGCAGAAAAACTTACACAGCTGACGTGTTAAAGGAATATTTAGGCAACAAATGAAATTTCCAGAGTTCCACAGACCCCAGATTTGTCCTCTTTAGTGCACTAACACTAGATGCCAATAGTCACCCAAATCTTTTACTATAAACACCTATCACCTATATGAACCCTCAAATCATCCAGCTCTTCATTAAGGTGGACATGTGGACGTGGTTTAGGACACAGTATGATTTACTGTGAGCTGTAAAAATGAACTGAACTTCTTCATTAAGGTGGATCAGACTTGTGGAAGTTGTTTAGGACACAGTATGATTTACTGTGAGCTGTAGAAATGAACTGAACTGCTTTATTAAGGTGGATCAGACTTGTGGATGTGGCTTTAGAAAGGGCTGGGTGCCGTTTAAGTGGAAAGGGTTTTAATTTAATTTTATTGCAGACAGTCATACAGACCAGACCAGCTCAAACCAACTGTTTCCATAGCAACCTGAATGTCTCTCATCTCCCCACAGCCGTCACTGGAGGAACGTGTCCGTGACATCGCCATAGCAACACGCAACACCCGTCAGAACCGCGGCCTTTACAGGAACATACTGATGTATGGCCCACCCGGGACTGGAAAAACACTCTTCGCCAAGGTACGCGCATGCACGTGCACACAGAGATTTTGATGGTGAAACTCCATTTTCTCTGCAGTTTAGTCGAGGATCATGCCTTGTCTTCTGATTGGCTGGATCAGGTGTGTTTTGTTAGGCCTTGTCTTCTGATTGGCTGGATCAGGTGTGTTTTGTTAGGCCTTGTCTTCTGATTGGCCGGATCAGGTGTTTTGTTAGGCCTAGTATTCTGATTGGCCGGATCAGGTACACTTGTGATACACTCTTTTAATTCACACTGTTTTATCTTCTGTTTTACACTCTTGTTTTAACAGAAATTGGCAGTGCATTCTGGCATGGATTACGCCATAATGACCGGGGGAGACGTCGCCCCCATGGGACGGGAGGGTGTCACTGCCATGCATAAAGTATTTGACTGGGCCAGCACCAGCCGCCGAGGGTAAGAACACCCACACAGTTAATAAAACTGGGTTAGGGAGTAGGATTAAACTAGAATCTACTGCGCTCAACTTAAAAGAGCAGGGTAGAGGCCAGAAATGTCTATATATATTGTGTGTGTGTGTGTGTGTATACAAACACACACACACACTGGTGTGTTTGTGTATGTATATGCAGAGTTTAGGAACTAACATGCATTGTTTTTGTTTGTTTGTTTTCTGCAGTCTGCTGCTATTTGTGGATGAAGCCGATGCATTCCTACGCAAGAGAGCCACCGTGAGTGTCCGAGTTAGGGTTTAAGGGTGTCTGTGTTTCTGTGTGTGTGGAATAGTAACGTGTTGGTGGTGTTTTCTGTCTGTAGGAGAAGATCAGTGAGGATCTGCGAGCGACACTGAACGCATTCCTGTACCGAACCGGAGAGCAAAGCAACAAGTGTGTACACACACACACACACACACACACACACACACACACACACACTGAAACCCACCTGCAGTCGATCAGCTGAAGCATCTTCTGTATCGGTGTGGAGGAGTTGTCTGATCTCTAACAGACTCGCTTATGTGGTTTCTGATGCTGTACGACTCACTATTATCTAGAACCATGGACAGTTGTCTGTACTTTTATTTACATCTTTGCTACAATAAAGTGTAAAAATCATGTAAATTACAATTGTGGGCAAACCAAATTGTGTGTGTGTGTGTGTGTGTGTGTGTGTGTGTGTGTGTGTGTGTGTGTGTGTGTGTAGGTTTATGCTGGTTTTAGCCAGTAATCAGCCGGAGCAGTTCGACTGGGCCATTAATGACCGTATTGATGAAATTGTGAACTTTGCCCTCCCTGGTCCCGAGGAGAGAGAGCGGCTCGTTCGGCTTTACTTCGACAGATACGTCCTGGAGCCGGCCACCGGGGGGAGACAGTGAGTACACACACTTTCTGTTAGCTTCAGCCACACATCCAAATAATTATTTCTATGTAACTATAAATGTGTATGTGTATGTACATACAAGTGTGTGTGTGTGTATATACATAGGTCATGTGTGTGTGTATATGTTTGTGTGTGTAAATCATTACTGACAGCTTTTATAATCTCTCACAGGCGGCTGAAGTTGGCACAGTTTGATTATGGGAAGAAATGTTCAGACATTGCGAAGAGGACAGAGGGAATGTCTGGCCGAGAGATTTCTAAACTGGGTGTGGCCTGGCAGGTGAGGGACCATCTATCACACTCCCACCCTCATTCTTTTTGTGTATTTTCCTCGGATCAAATCTTTCCGCTAGGCTGGTTTATGAGTGTGTGTGTGTGTGTGTGTGTGTGTGTGTGTGTGTGTGTGTGTGTGTGTGTGAGAACAGAATGAACTCACCTGTGCCCCTTAATGACCCGCATTCCTCATTTACAAACACAGGCTGGATTTTGTCCCGCTGGTCCCAGTGGTGGTGACCTCAGTGATGTGAGCACGTGCAGTAGGGGAAACTGTTCTTCTTGGTTGCCATGGCCACCAGAAAAGCATGCATCATGAAAATATAAACTTGTTTATGGAGGGGGAAAAAGCATCAGATTTGGTCCGGTTCCACCCTGAAACGTGGCCACTGAGAGCTGGAGGGTTGGTTGTTCCCGTTACAGATCCTGTTGCTCTGATTAATCCAGACCTACCACTCCTCCATTCATCCTCCCAAAATAACGAAAAGTAGGACGCCTGCTGATGTCGCAGTAAGCAGGTCCACCAGCAGGGGGCAGAGCAGTACCTCAATTTACCTGCCCTGTTGAAATCTCCCACCACAACAAAACTAATGTCTGGGTGTCTGTGCAAAATGCAGAGAGCGCAAGCGTGAGACAGAGAGAGAGAAAGAGAGAGAGAGAGAGGGGCTTAGTGGTTTGAGGTCCTCTCTCATCAATTGAGACTGTGCATTCAAATCTAGCCAGAGGTCAAAAGTTTGGGCACGCTCGCCCATTGGTCAGAAGTTTGGACGTGCTATGCCTGTTTACTTCTGAAGGATAAAGACAGGCTGTAGAAATTAATTAGGACTGAATGAATAAAAACACACAGATGTTTTAAGAGGAAAAAAAAATAAAGTGCATGAAAATGGTCAGATTCAGGCCCTTTAGAAGCACATCTGAGAATCTGAGAATTGGTAATTGCTCTAAGAATGTATAGGATATTTAGGAGCCGTGTTTGGTCTCTGCCAGCACACATTAGACACTGTGGTTGGTTAGGCAGCTCATTTGCATATTTTACACTTCTGTGATGGCAGCACTGTTACTATAGTGACTAAGAAACATACTGTGCCACCCTATTTCAAACTAATACAATAAATTAGCATTATCAGTATTATTAATATTACTGTTATCTGTACATGCTGTGCTTTGCTGTCAGTCATCCATTCTTCTTCCCCCCCAGGCTGCAGCATACTCCTCTGAGGACGGTGTGCTGACAGAGGCGATGATTGATGCCCGAGTAGACGACGCCATCCGGCAACACCAGCAGAAGATGGACTGGCTGCAGGACTCTGAGGGCACCACCATGAACCCCAGCCACCAGGGGGCAGCGGTGGGCAAAAGTGCCAAAATGGGCTTCATATTGCCTCAGGGGGCTCCCCCTCAAGCTCAGGAGGTGCTGTCTCCATTACAGGAGAATGAGAACGCCACTGCTCTGGACTCTACCATTATGCCTGGGGTGGGGGGTTCTGGAACTGTCCCGTCTGCAGGGGGGGATAAACAGACTGAGCCATCCAAGGGGACACCTGTTTAACCCGAGTCCAGGTCATAAACACGACCCTGCAGGACACGGCGGCTGACCCCAGATCTGCTGGACGTAAAGATGAGTAACTGTAATATTAATAATAATAATAATTAATAAGAAGGACAGTCAGTGTACGGACCTTTTAAGAAGTCGTCGTTCCGGAAACACACCGGGGAGGAATCCAGACCGGCTCCCTGGAGGGTTCTAGAACGCTACCTAGAACAGTGAGGCTGAGTTTGGACAGGATTTTTATTCCAGATCGAAACACAGAGCAGGAACAGAAGACCAAGAGCTGAACCCTGCTCGGATGTTTCCTCTGTTAGAGGGTCAGTGTGGGGTGGGCAAATGTTTACACCACCATGTCCAATGTCTGTGGTGGGTGTGTGTGTCTGTGTGTGTGTTTTCCACTGAAAAACATTGTCCATAACTGGAGGCTGGAGGAGAACATGTGTAACTGTATGAGACGAGAAAACATTTCTATTACTGACAATAAAATAACCTGAAATCTGCGGTGTGTGCAGTGGGCTGTTTGTGGGACTGTATTACAGGTCTGTTAATTGTTATTGTGATATTAGTCTCTGCAATACTGCTGCAATATGCAGATGAGCCTCTAACCAATCACAGTGTTTCTGACAGGGTGACCAATCACGGCTCCAGGTGAGTTACTGGGTGCTCTGAAAAAATCGAGGTCTTCATGTAATCCAGTAAAAGTAAAATAATTTTGATCTTTAACCATTAAAGGTTCACTAAGGTGTTTTTAAAAGGCCCATATTCTACTTTTTTCCCCAAAGTTTTTACCACATATATATATTTCATAATTCACCATAATTAATTCTTACATGACCACTTTTCAACCGTAGAATTACGGTTGAAGAGCTGTTTGTCACTACACCTTTTAAGACTGGTATATGTAAATGAGGTTTGTTTTGATTGCCTGTCCTGGACTGTATAGCTCATTCAAAAGGCAACAGCAGGTTGAAACACTTCTTAGAACTGCAGCGTGAATGGGTGGGGGCCAAACTGGTGTAGACTGAATAAGAAAATACTTGTAAACATGTGACATCACAAAAACTTACTTGAAAATAGGCTGATTTGCAGCTTAGTTTCTGTTTATGGATGAGAGTGCATGTACATTTTCAAACAATATTTACAGCCTCTTTAATTCCAAAAAAGTGATATGGGCTTTTCAGTCTATTTAAAGGTATCGCAATCGTAATACGTAGTAGAAAAATCGCCACAAATTTTCAGAATTCCCCCATGAGAGTGGTTTTGGTGTTGTAGAGACTCATTTCTTTACAGTGAAAGTGAATGGAACCAGACACCTCCAACCCAAATCCAGCTGTTTTATTCACCATCAACCTCCAGATGTCTCTGCGGATGTTGACGGTAAAATAGTGAATTTGAATGAAATCATTTTTCTTTCGGGACTATTTTGCCTCACTCTGGTAAAACACGTCAGGCAGCACAACCATAAGCATTTGATGGAATAACTTTTTGTGAGGAGATTTCAGAGACAGACAACTGGTTCCATTCTAACCAATGAATGACCGTTCACATTTTGATCACGTACTTGTGCAGGAATATTTACATATCAGTGTAATTGTCTTTTAAAGGACACTTTTTATCAGCTATTCCTTTACAGAACATGCTTACCAGTTTGGAGTAAAGAGAAAAGTCTTTCACGGGTTCGACTCCACCTTTTAATCAAACACACACAAACATCTTCACAAAAACATCTGGACAGTCGGGGATGGAAGAGAAGGAAATATTTCTCTTCCGTAACTGGAATCGTCCTTGAACAGCTTGTTGGATGCAGACATTACTGTCCCACAACGACACACGATTTTACTATAAACAAACCCATAAATAGCAAAACAAACAGAACCCATCAGATGACTCCAAGTCCAGGAACGACACGCCCACTTACAGCAACAGATCTAGGAGGAACCTGCCCATGCTGATGATGTCACACAAAAATATCTACCCCCCCAGTGTGTTTTTTTTTTTTTGCACCGTTACAGTTGAAACTGCACCACAGTACTAAAGTTTTGTGGACATGCCGTTTTTTTTCTTCTAAAATAGACACAAAATGTTTTCCCTGATACACAAGATCACCCCTCCCGGCCTAAAAAATGCAGATCCTGAGTCCATATATAACCACACACCCCCCACCCCGGTCATACAAAACTAACACACAAAAACTCGTAAAAACAGACATTAGCAAGCAAAATAAACATCTACTCCTCAGAAAATGGAAATACCTCGGGCAGAAAAAGTGCAAGTCGGGTTGGGTCCCTGTCCGAAGTGAAGCTGCTGGATGGTAGGCTGGACGTTTACAGACAGGTCACGGGTCACCATTTAGAAAAAAACAAACAAAATGAAAAGAAAAAGAAAAAAAAAAAACACACCACACGTTCAGTCCTGCTGTCATTAAAACACACGCCTGGAGCACAGGTCAATGTGTGTGTAACAGATACTGATCATAAGTGTATCTGCAGTAGCCTGTGTGTGTGTGTATTTATGGGTGGGCTGCAGCGACCACTGGAAGTGACTGTGTATCTGTGAGTCTGAGTGGGCTTGTGTGTGTGCCTGCAGTTTCAGGCCATGATGTAGCTTTGGGCTTGCGCCCACTAGTGGACTGCAGCCTTTTCATTCAAATCATATCATATTCATATATGACATATATATATATATACACACAGTCTGAGTGTATATATATATATTTTACATACACACACAAACACCTGATGGTCTCTGACTGTATATATCATACAGTCAGTGAATATATTATATAAAAAAAATTTTCACTATTTTTTTTGACCATATTTGACAAACTTATTGACTACATAAATAAAGTAATAAATACATTTTAGTAGTTAGGGAGTTGACCTAGTGGTTTGGGAGTTGCCCTTGTGATCAGAAGGTCATGATTTCGAATCCCAGGACTGCTAGTGGCACCACTGACGTACACTTGAGCAAGGTACCGTCCCCACACGCTGCTCCCTGGACACTGTGTTCCTGGCTGCCCGCTGCTTCACTTGGTGAATGGGTTAAATGCAGAGAAAGAATTTCGTGCTGTTCACACTGTGTGCTGTGGTGTGTTCACGTATGACAAATGGTCACTTCACATTTTGATGCATATTTTGTAGAGCTATAGCAAACCACTCTGATCTAAACGGAACAAAATCTCTCATTAGGGTCCACTTTGAGCAAATAAATACACAAATTAATGGGACGATCTGAAGATTATTTAAATCGTTTGATAGCCCTGCAGACAAGCTTTAATTTCAGCAGACAACTAGAAACTGCAGCAGCAACCAAGCGGCCTGAACCAAGATGAGCTAAACTGTCACCACATTTCTAACTGTTAATGTAAATAAAACTATAAAAATGAGTCTGGGGGGCCTTGTTTACAGTGTTTGCTGGTCTGAAGCCACATCATGATCCATAACTGCAGGTGGAGGCAGATACCTGCTGCAGTGTGTGTGTGTGTATGTATGTGTATACCCGTGTGTGTGTGTATATGTGTGTGTTCGAGTCTGTATGGGCTGGTGAGTCCGTTATGGTAGTGTTTCTGTTTGAAGTGTGTGTGTATGTAGTGTGTTAGAGTCTGTGTGGGCTGGGGTGTTCGTTATGGTAGTGTTTCTGTGGGGGTGTGTAAGTATATATGTGTGTGTGTGTATGTAGTGTGTTAGAGTCTGCGTGGGCTGGGGTGTCCATTATGGTAGTGTTTCTGTTTGTGGGGGTGTGTAAGTATATATGTGTGTGTGTGTGTGTGTGTGTGTGTGTGTGTGTGTGTGTGTGTGTGTGTGTGTGTGTGTAGTGTGTTAGAGTCTGCGTGGGCTGGGGTGTCCGTTATGATAATGTTTCTGTTTGATGTGCACCACATTGTTTCCTGCACTGTCCTCCTGTCTGCGCTGCTGCAGCCTCCGATGTAGCTCCCGCACGTCACACACACGAGTCACCCACTTCCACGATCGCCATGCATCTGCAGGATAGCAGAGAGAGTGTGTATGTGTGTGTGTGTGTGTGAGAGGTGTGTGTCAACTGAAAAGCTTCACTTATACGCAACCATACACACACACACACACACAAAGAAAAACACATATTCACACTTACACCTACTGCCATTAAACAACAGTTTTTAGGTGCATCATCACCACCTTGTGGTCTCACTTTCCAGGTGCCAGCAAAATGTAAAGAAATGAGGGGGGCTGAAAACATTTGCACAGTAATGCAGATCAGTGGTTTATATGCAGATACGCTGGCCCCATGTGTGCCGAAACACACCTAACCCTCATGAATAAACGCAACTGCCAGACAAGCTGCATCAGCTGTGCTGGTGCATAAAAACAGCACGAAAAGGGGATCTCGGGGGGGGGATGGGGGAGTTATCTGGAACACTGAACCCATGTTCCTGAGCTCTTCTCCTATTGGACTGGCTTGAGTTTCAATTTAAAGGGCCCTATTATTATTATTATTATTAATAATAATAATAATAGTAATAATAATAATAATGTAATTATTATTATTACTACTATTACTATTATTTATTAACAGTACATGTCATTTTCCTCACTGTTTTGAAACTGTTTCCAAAAAGACCTGTTCACACCAAAGTGCGTCCATATATCAACACTAATACCTGTTTTACAGTGATGTCACAAAAACCCAACACACACACACACACACACACACACACACACACAAATGTAGGACACGGGCCCTTTAACGTGAAAACAAACTTCACCCCAGCTGTGAGGAACGAATGTGATGTGTGTGTGTGTGTGTGTGTCTGAAGGAGATGAGTGTGTGAGTTGTTCATTCATGGTTGAATGTGTGTGTGTGTGTGACGGGTATGAGGATGGAGTGTGTGTTGCCTGCAGGGTGTAGAGCAAAAGAGAGCAGGCACATCGGAGAGAAGGATGAAGAGATGAAAGGATGAGGGAAGAGAAGCTGAGAGGAGGAGACACTCCTGCCGCCTCAATTCTCCTCATTCATAACATTAACAGAGAGGGGGGAGATGGATGGGGGGGGGGGGTAGAGAGAGAGGTGGAGATAGAGAAGGGGGGAGAGAGAGAGAGAAAGAGAGAGAGAGAGAAAGGGGGCACACACAGAGAACAGAGATCTGTAAGCGTGTGATGGTGGAGTGTGTGCTCTTCCATTTTTCTTCTCCTATCTTTTCCTCTCTTGCTCTCCACTTTCCCTTTAATTCCTCTATCCCTCTCCTCTATTTATCTCCCCACTCTCTTTTTTTCTCTCCATCTGTTTTGATCTTCTTCATCCCACTCTCTCGCTCCAACTTCCTCTCACTCTCTCGTCTGAGCTCACCTTGTTGCCTGCGGGTTCTCCAGGCCCGCAGAACCCGGTGAAGAACTCCATCCAGCCACAGCAGAACCCAGCTGATTAAGAAGCCCAGAAGCAGCCCCAGAACCAGGTCCATTTCCTGCTTGGTGACGCTGCTGCCCCCTGCTGGCCCATCCCTGTCCAGCGAGCTGGAGCCCTCGTACGGGATCACATACTGCACCCGGTCTCTGCAGGAAAGAAGGAGAAGGAGAGAGAGAGTGAAAGAGAAACAGAGAGAGAGTGAAAGAGAAAGAGAGAGAAAGAAAGAGAGAGAGAGAGAGAGAGAGATAGAGAGAGAAAGAGGGAGGGAGAGAGTGGGGGAGAGAGAGAAAGAGAGAGGGAGAGAGGGGGATGGAGAGAGAGAGAGAAAGCGGAAGGGAGGGAGGGAGAGAGAGAGAGAGAGAGAAAGATGAAGAAAGAGTTCGTTCTATATTCCACGCCGGCCAACATGATGATGTTACTGTTATAAAGTTTTGGGCCTATTACTCCGTATACCTGTCCTCCTCCTCTCCATCACTCTGTACACCTGTCCTCCCCCTCTCCATCACTCAGTATGCCTGTCCTCCCCCTCTCCATCACTCCGTATACCTGTCCTCCCCCTCTCCATCACTCTGTACAACTGTCCTCCCCCTCCCCATCACTCAGTACAACTGTCCTCCCCCTCCCCATCACTCAGTACAACTGTCCTCCCCTCTCCATCACTCAGTATACCTGTCCTCCTCCTCTCCATCACTCTGTACACCTGTCCTCCCCCTCTCCATCACTCAGTATGCCTGTCCTCC
>JBBPCZ010086649.1:0-11446 GCA_037974445.1 Brycinus macrolepidotus | reverse complement strand
CTGTAGTGTGAACTTTTTACGTTTTCCATAAATTTCACCCGAAAGCCAAATATCCCTAACTTTTTGTGAGTAGTGTAAATTTATATATAAAATATATATATTCTCTCCCTCTCTCTCTCTCTCCCTCTCTCTCTCCCTCTCTCTCTCTCTCTGTCTAACATTCAGACATTTTCGCTGCTAATCAGCTTTAGTTTCATTCCGGGTTGCTCTTCTTGCCCAGCCAGCTCATTAAAAATAAAAGACAGGAGACACATTCCATTTCTCTCCATCATTTCTTTCCATCTTTCTGTTCTACACCACTGACCTCCATCTCACTTCTAAACCATCTGCTTGTTCACTTCTGCTAAATCTGACCTTCAGTTTTTCTCCAGGTTCAGGTGAGCGTTAGGAGATGATGTCCACGCTGAGGGATGATACGCCAGAACAGCCTGAGGAACACCGGAACGTTCCTTTAGCCTCAGGATCTGAAAGATCATCTTTGTCCTCTTTTACTGTTTCTCATGAAAGCCGCAGTTTTTGGAGGGAGAAAGTAGTTTTCCTCATGGAGAGCAGATGACGTCCCCCAACCCCACAACGTTCTCATCATACTGGGGAGCCTCATCCCAGATTCGGATCATGAGCTAATTAAGCCCTTCATGAGTTGAGCTACACTCTACATTGCACTATTGCCCTCCAGCTTTCCAACAATTTAAGGTTCCTCTAACTTTTTTCGTCAAGAACACACACCAATACAGTTTTTTAACAAGTGTTTCCCATCCCTCACTGCTGTCTCGCATCAGGCTGGTGAGAGAGGTCTAACAGATCTACTTAGCAATGGGTTCTCATTTTGAGTATCTGGTTCTTCCTCTTGTTCTTAGGGGGTTTCTGATGTTAAGTTTCTGTTTTCCTGTGGCTCTTCTTCTTGATCTTTTTGAGGTTCTCCTTTTGAACATTGGTTCCTCCCAGTGGTTCCTCTTCTTGTTCTTATGAGTGTTCTCCTGTTGAGTCTTGGTTCCTCCTCTTGATCTACTGGAGGTTCTCCTTTTGAGCCTTTGTTCCTCCCAATGATCCATCCTCTTGTTTTCATGGGCGTTCTCCTTTTGAGTCTTTGTTCCTTGTATTAATTTCTCTGCTTGTTCTTATGGGTGTTCTCCTTTTGAGTTTTGGTTCCTTTCAGTGGTCCCTCCACTTGATCTTTCTAAGGGTCTTGTTTAGAACCTTGGTTCCTCATGGTGGCTCCTCCTCTTGCTTTTCTGGAGGTTCTCTTCAAGTCTTCTCTGACGTTCTTTCTCATGCTCTTATGGTGACTTCCCTTTTGAGGCTTGATTCTTCACCGTGGTTCCTCCACTTGTTATTAGAGAGTTTCTCCTTTTGAGGCTTGGTTCTTCTCAATGGTTCTCCATCATGACACTGTCTCCACTGGTGATGCTCATTAGGGTGACTGCACCCACATTTCCAGATTAAAGCTGCTTTGGGGCAGTGACTGTTGGAGAAACTGTGATGAAACCAGGCCTGGAGCGCAAATATGTCGTTAAATCACGATTCACTGAGTCAGTAGAAAAGGACAGTGGTCAGTCCAAGTCTTTAACTCGAATCCTTTAATCCACACAAATCTGTCCGCCTCAATATTCAAGTTATTGTGTCTTGTGAATGATATTTATTCAAATCTGACTTTGAAGCCATCAGAAACACTGAAATACAGACAAATACAGTAAACAAGCAAAAGCTGGACATCTTTCAATGTCTCTTTGATGCAGAGGTTTCTAAATAACACTTAATTTGCTAGAGATTTGTTTGCAGCACTTTAGCAGAACAGTTAAGATGATTGCGATCAAGAACCTCTTGATCTTTTGATCCCTGGTATTTCTCTCAGTGGTTCGTCTTCTTGTTCTGATGGACAATTTAATTTTGAGTCTTGGTTCCTCTCAGCGTCATAAGTCAGAGAAAAGAACATGTATAAGAAGACATGGAGTCTTCTGAGAATGACGGTCTTCAGGTAAATGAAGAGGGTTCACTTTCTGCAGTCATCAGACTCAAGCATGAAGGTCATGTTCTCTCCTGATGAAGTGGAAAATAATGGGAGAATGGAGCTGCAACAAACGAAGTTGAAAAAAAGGGCAGACTGTAACGCGAGAGGCCTGGTTGGCCGTGAACATCAGGCGTCAGGCTTCAGAGGAACATGCCTGATGGATCTTTCTCTGCCATGTGATCAGTCGGCCAATTACACAGATTTATCCTGCCGTCCTGGTCCCGGAGCGGACGCCGTAAATCAGAGCGATTCTGCCGAGGACGGGAAAAGTGCAGCTCTGTTATAAACTACCCCCCGTTCTAAAGGCGACAGCTCAGTGAAATCTGCAGTTTCCTCCCTTACTTTAAATGCCGTCGATCAGCCAAGACATATCTGGTGCTACGGAGCTACAGGGCTTATGTGGTAAAGTAATGGAAGCTTATATTCCACCAATTAGCATGGAAAAAACTGCACACCTTATCACACACTCAAAGTAAAGTCAATCGCCACCAGTACAATGTAAAGTTACCCAACACTTTGCCCAGTCAATCTCCACCACTACAGTGTAAAGTCTCCCAACTTCAAAGTCAAAAGTCAAAGTGAACTTTGTCATCTCAACTATATACAGTCTACAGAGAGACGAAATGGCGAAGCTCAGGTTCCACAGTGTACACAGTGCAACAGACATAAGACATTGTGCAACAAACAAAACAGTGCAAATAAGAAGTATAGAATAAGGTAAGGGTGAGATTTAACCTGTCCTGAGTGTGTGGGCATCTCACTGTGCATTGAATACAAATATATGGGAAGGAGAGATTCAGAAGGTCTTTCCTTCCAACTGCTGTCAGATTCTACAACAAAGTCCTTGCAGATGACCACACACACATAGACTAACAAACACACACATCCAATACACCATGGTAGTTTCTTAGGTGCAATATTTCTTGAGTGCAATTTTCTGAAGCAATGTGTGCAATCTTTGGGGTGGAATATTATATTACTTTATATTATTATTATTATTATTATTATTATTATTATTATTATTATTATTAATACTGGGTGAAATGTGCAAGTTATAATGTGCAATTCTTCTGGTGCATTATTAATGTTACATTGTGTGCCTGTCCATACATATATATATATATATATATATCCACAGTGTTCTTGCATATATTTATATATCCAATCTGTACATATATACATACATATACTCTGTGTACACACATATATTTATCTAAGTTTACATATACATATACATATTTATACATTTATATTTTTCAATACACTCATCCATATTTATATTTCCAGATTGTTTGTATAGTGTACTTTTAATACTGTACTGTTGGTATAGTTTTTATTCTATTGTTTTTAATTTTTTGCTGCTTTTATCTTGTACTATCCACTTTCTGCCGTGACGATGCAAATTTCCCACTTGTGGGACTAATAAAGGATTATTTTATCTTATCTTATCTTATATAAGTAAAATAAAATGTGCAACGGTTGAAAAAATGTGCAAAAAGTATGACCAGTATAGCCAGTACAAACAGTATAACAGTATAAAACAGTATGAAAAAAGTGAAAAAAAACTTTTTTCAAAAAAAAAAAGTTACCTAACATGCAGAGTAAAGTTATCTATCTTATAGTCTAGTCAATCTACACCTCTCCAGTGTAAAGTTACCCAACTCATGACCCAGTCAATGTAAAGTTACCGAAGTCATATCCCAGTCAATCTCCACCACTGCAGTGTAAAATCTCCCAGTTCACAGTCAAGTCGAACTGCTCCGGTATAGTGTAAAGTTACCTAGCTAACTACCCAGTCAATCTCCAAAAACTGCAGTGTAAAGTTCCCCAACTCACTGTCAAGTCAACCTCCACCACCACTGGTGTAAAGTTTCGCAACTCATGGTCCAGTCAAACTCCACCACTGCAATGCAAAGTCTCCCAACTCACATCCCAGCAAAACCACCTTGCAGCCCTTCCAGTCTGTCCCACCACATCGCAAAGTCTTGTTGGAAAACTCCCAGACCAGCAGGAAAAACCCAAATGTTCTTACATTAGATGTGACCACATACACACCAAGTGGACACTGTCAGGTAGCATTAGTGTTGTAGCTTCAACGCTAAAGCCTGTTCTTGCTATAAGCAGTAACAGGAGGCCCCTCAAGTATATGTTTTCTTTTCACTGTGTTAATTATAAATGTAGACAAATATTATTCGTTAGTTTCACTTCCAAAAAACATCAATAAGTGTTGTGACGTTGAATGCAGTAAAAAAAAAAAATCTGTGTTAAGAGGCCTTGCTGGTGGAGCCAAAATCCTTTTAGTGGTTTACCAGCCCGGCCCGCCAGAGACAGACGCTCAGGCCCACTCAAGGACTTCCACAGCTTCACGACAAACAAGCGCAATTCAACATGGACACACTCGTACACAGACCAACCACCATCTGTCCCGTCTCTGGTGAGCCATGTGGAGACAGAGATTCGCAAAATGAGTTTAGGGCCTGGAGATAACGCCATCCAAAGGAAAATGTAATTAAGAGCCATATTTTAGGCATACGTGGTAAAATAGGAACGATATTGGGTTTTGATTAAAAGAACAGGGCCGGAAACAAAAAGGATTTGATCCAAAGCCACCGAGAGGCTCCAGCATCTTCATCACCATCTGTGAAAAGCAGCTGCAGTGAAAAGGGTCCCAGTGCTTGTTTAATTAAACATGTTTTGGCTTCCAACAAGGTTTAAAAAACGTCCTGCTATTAGAGACACAAAAGGAAGCAGACTAAATTTAGACCAATACACTGGTGTTTAGGGAGCTTTCAGAATTCATCACTCAGGTTTGTCTGCGTCTCCTCATTAAGCGGGATGAGATCTTAACGAGTAAACTCTAATTTGTAGGAACTGTTAGAGCTAATCGAAACTGTAACTTTGGAAAAACTTCGCTATAACCCTGGTGTTTGGATTTGTTAACTGAATTGGAACTCATTGAAAGCTTATTAATGCAATAAATTACAATGGTCATCACACTCCTAAAAACATTTATAGAACAAAAAACGGGGGGACTCTTTTGCTTTTTGGTAAAAGAAAATAGAAAATATCTCAAAGTAAAAGTAAAGTGGCCCCTTATTGTCACACGTGAACAAACCACAGCACACAGTGTGAAATTCTTTCTCTGCATTTAACCCATTCACCAAACGAAGCAGTGGGCAGCCACCAACAGGGGGCGCCCGTGGAGCAGTGTGAGTGAACCCTTGCTCAAGGGTATCTCACAGATGACACTAGCAGTCCTGGGATTCGAACCCACAACCTTCTGATTGTAGGGGCAACTCCCTATCCACTAGGCCACCAGCTGCCCCAACTTCACCCAATGGACAAGTTATGTACATTTTTTACATAATTTAAGTCCATTTTGGTCATTGTAGGCCTCTGCAGAGAACCAGCTTTCCCATCTCATAAAAGTTCTAGAAGACCCCAAAGCAATAAGGAAGAAACTGGAAAGATCTCGAACTGTAATCCATCTAGTGAACCTCAGATCAATCCAGACTCAAGCAATAAAAACAAGTAATGTCTCCTTGGTTGAAGATCTTGCTTTCATATGTTTACATCTCTAGTCAAGACCATCTTTGTTGAGTCCAAGACATGTCCAAGACCAGGACTAGTTCAGTCAAGTCCAAAGAGGTTAGAATCCAAGTCAAGACCAAGTCCAAAGAGAATGAAGTCCAAGTCAAAAGAAGTTCAAGTCCAAATTAAGATTGTGTCAAAAAAACAGTTTTGAGTCCAAAAAAGTTTGAGTTCAAGTCAAGATTTAGTCAAAAGAGGTCTGAGTCCAAGTCAAGACAGAGTCCATAGAGGTTTGAATCCAGGTCAAGTCCAAAGAAGGTTGAGTTTGAGTCCAAAGAAATTCACGTCAAGACCAAGTCCAAAGACAATCAAGTCCAAATCAAAACCAAGTCCACAGAGGATAGAGTCCAAATTAAGATTAAGTCCAAAAAAGTTTGAGTCAGAGTCAAGACTGAATCCAAATAAATTAAAGTCCAAGTCAAGACCGAATTCAAAGAGATTCAAGTCTAGCATCTAAGTGGAAAGATCGCCACACAAACTGTTATTTGTGTAATCAGCAGCCTAGTTCATTGCTATCAGAACAAAACCTCCAAAACAGTGACTTTACAGGAGAAGGGAAAAAACATTCACAAATTGTGACAGACATTAATGCAATTTTTTTTTTCCAAATCATTTTGGATCTTTTCCAGTTATGAATTTTTAACTCAGTGTGAAGGACAGCTGGTGTTTACAAATTAGGTAAAAAAACTAAAAAAAAAACAGCAAAAATGGAGATATGAGGTTTTGTCCTGATAATGACGATATAGTTACACCCCCCCCAGGTCTATATGGAAAATGTAGGCAAGAGTCTTACAGGCACAAAGCCTTGGTAAAGCCGACAGTAGGTCATCCCTCGTAGCCCAGACTCCCAGTACGTTACTAGTACCGAACGCCAACTGAGGAACATACCGACATCCACTGTCTCTGCCCTCCTACCGCTTTCATCCGGCAGCAGATCTAAAGCTCTGAAAGCCAAAAAGCTCATACGGTGGCTCAGATCCAGCTCAGACATACCTGCCTCCATTAGTCCTGCCGTCAGTATAGCCTTTAATTAGCTAATTGGTTGAGCTGTTATTAGATCTGAGCGCTGGCTTGGAAAGGCTGGGGGTCCCTGAAGGCTGGCTTCAGAAGCGCCGATCCAAAACTGATTACGAACGTGGTGTTTCTATAATGGGGTGATGCTTTGAATTAGAGAAGCTTTTCAGGTCCCTGATTAGATTTTCAAAAGAAAAAAAAACATTTAGAAAAGCAATTGCATTTTTAAAGCGAGGTAATAATAAGGTGTAAACTTCTAAACCAAGCCTCGGAAAGAACATTTCCTATTTTTAACATGCGGAAAAGTAAAGTGTGCCAGAAGCTCACTCTTTTGGGCCCACACCCCATCCTGTTTTACATTTCTCAGCAACTAATTTGTGTTTTTTCAGAATAAAGTTCAATTATATGGTGTTCATAAGTGCTGTCCCCAATCCTACCATCATAGAAACCAAAGACCCCTTGTCGTAAGTCATCATACAAACAGGTCAGAGTTCAAGTCAAGACCGAGTCCAAGGAGTTGTAAGTCTGAGTCAAGACTGAGTCCAAAAAGTCTCATGTCTGAGTGAAGACAAAGTCCAGAGAGGTCTGATTCCAAGTCAAGACCAAGTCCAAAGAGGTTTGAGTATAAGTCAAGATAAAGTCAAAAGAGGTCCAAGTCCGAGTCAAGACCGAGTCCAAAGAGTTTTCATTCTGAGTCAAGACCGAGTCCAGAAAGGTTAGAGTTTAAGTTAAGACCAAGACCAAAAAGATTTGAGGCCAAGTCAAGTCAAAGTCTAAAGAAGTTTGAGTCCAAGTCAAGACAGTCCAACGAGGTAATTTTAAAGTGAAGTAATAATAAGTTGTAAACTTCTAAACCAAGCCTCATTAAGAACATTTTTTGCTTTTAACATGTGGAACAGTGTTCCAGAATATCAGATCTCAGAAGACGTCTTGTCATATTATAGTTTATCAGGTTGTGGTTTAAGATTACTAAGATTACTAATCCCAACACCACCCACCCTGCTCACGTCCCGGCGTGTTGGTGTGTGAAGGAGACTCACTGATGGTGAGGCTGCAGTCATAGTGGCTGTGTCCCGAATCACACTGGCACCCCCACTCCACACACTTCCCCTTCCCGTTACACAGATTCGGACACCGCAGGGCCAGCGCAACGTCCGCTGCCGCTCCGGACACTACGGGCCAGAAACATCCAGAATAAAGTTCTGATAAAATTAACATCCAGAATAAAGTTATAACAAAATTAACATCCAGACTGAAGTTCTAATAAAATTAATATCAGAATGAAATTCTGATCAAATCAAGGTTCAGAATGAAGTTCTAATAAAATTAACATCCAGAATGAAGTTATAACAATATTAACATCCAGAATAAAGTTCTAATCAAATTAATATCCTGAAAAAAGTTCTAATAAAGTTTTAATAAAACTAAAATCCAGAAGTAAGTTCTACAAAAATTAATATCAGAATGAGATTCTGATCAAATCAATATCCAGAATGAAGTTCTAATAAAATTAACATCCAGAACAAAGTTCTAATAAAACTAACAACTAGAATGAAGTTCTAATAAAATTTATATTAGATAGAAATTCTAATATTAAGTAAATTTAATGTCTAGAATGATGTTCTAATAAAATAAATATCAAGAAAGAAGTTCTAATAAAATTAACATCCAGAGTGAGGTTCTAATTAAATTAACAACCAAAAACAAGTTCTAATAAAATTAACATCCAGAATGAAGTTCTAATAAAATGAGGGTCTAGATAAAAGTTCTAATATATTTTGGGTCCAGTATGAAGTTCTAATAAAGCGAATATACAGACTGAAACATTAGAACGGTTGTTTTGAGGTACCAGATGCTCTGTTCTCCAGCCACCGTCTCTCGCACTCGTTCTCCAGGAAGGGCAGCAGGGCGTCCTCCCAGGCCAGGTCATCCTTCAGCTGGAGGTCCAGCACACACAGATCCACAGCGTCCTCCAGCCGCCGGCCCAGCAGCCCCCGGCAGGCCACGCCCACTGTGGAGTTCGCCAGGGCCAGCCGGCACAGCTCCAGGGCGTTGGCGGACGTGAGCCCGCTGGGGGCGGGCCAGGAGGGCGGGGCAGGCCAGGAGGGGGCGGGCCGGCGGGCTGAGGTCAGGTGATCATCCGGGAAGAAATACGCCAGACTGCCCAAATCAATGTGACCAAAACTCTGCAGAGACTGAACCTGGACCTGCCTTTTATCAAGAGTCACCTCTCTGTAAACAGATAGATAGACAGATAGATAGACAGATAGACAGACAGACAGACAGACAGATAGATAAACAGATAGATAGATAGATATATAGATAGACAGACAGACAGATAGATAGATAGATAGATAGACAGACAGACAGATAGATAGATAGATGGATAGACAGACAGACAGACAGACAGATAGACAGACAGATAGATAGATAGATGCTGTAATGGGGGAACTTTAGTGACCTGTTGTTTTGAAAGGTCGTGGGGTCAAACAGTGAGTCGGCCCGCAGCTCCTCCTCAGTGAGGTGGTTCTGACCCGCTGACCTTTGGACCGGAAGGTCGCCTGTGGCGTCTCTATAGGGAAACAGCGAGGTTTGGTCCACGTGGTCCAGGGCGAGGCAGCGAGAGGCCGTTTCCGGGACGACCCGAGAGCCGTGTCCGCTCTGACAGGCGCAGAATCTCCCGGGTGTCGTCTCAGCCTCGGACGGCGGCGTCCTGTCGAACAGACTCCTCCCCGGTTCCACCCTGACACAGCGTAGCACAGGAGAAAAAACGGCCTGAGATGAGATCCCACATCAGCCTTCCGAATTAAAGCCCCCCAGACATGCAATCAGGAGAGGATTTAGGGTTTGATAAAGGTTAGATGTCCTGTTTGACAACCCCCCTCCCAACACCCCTCCAGGTCTTTTATCTCCGAGAACAAAAAAGGAACTCAAGGTTACGAGGAGATAAGAACACAAATCTGAATCCTAACGACTCCGATCCCTCAGCGCTGCCTGCAGCTTTTTCTGGATTATGACACAAAGTGGGTGGAAAATTCCGGCCTAATATAACGTCTTTTTTTTATTACCCAGTCAGCAATTTCCCAAAAACTATGGAAGACATAAACGTATCACACCTATAAATATTTCACTTCTCCCAGCTTTATTGGCTGTAGATCAGCGTTCATTTTGTTTTAGCACATTATAATCCCGTAACACACAACCGGCCACTTTATCGGAAACACCTGCTTTGTCTGCGGTTTTGCACAGGTAGTGTTTGCTTTCCTCAAGTGCTTCATCAGCAATCAGTTTATGACTAAAGGGATTCTTTGGCTGATGGGTAGTTAAACTGGCCAATTTATGAACGTACAAGGTATGTGTGGCCAATGACTCAACGTACAATGTAGGTGTTTCCAATAAAGTGGTCAGTGAGTTGAATTGCAAGGTAGGGGTTTCCAATAAAATGGCCAATTTGTGAATGTACAACATAGATGTTTATAATAATGTGGCCAGTGAGTGGAAGACAAAGGTAGGTGTTTCCAATAAAGTGGCCAGAGAGCGGAAACTGTAAAAGGTAGATCTGTACCTCCAGTCCTGTATGAAGCGCTCCAGCTCGCTGCTCTGGTAGATGTTTCCCTCGGGACCATGAAGGTCATTGTGGGTGCTCCTGTCAAAGGTGCCACAGAGGCCGCGGGTTCCATTGAAGTCTTGGCTTGGAGCCCTGATGGACAAACTCATCCCCCAGTCTCCTACATCCACTCGCACAAACGCCCCGGAGGGAAACTGGACCTGGAAGGGTCAGAATGTCTAGTGTTTCAAAAAGGCTTTATTGCTACAGAAGATTCAGGCAAATTAAAGTGGGAGTGTATAACCCCCCCACTAGTCCCAAATGTAGATGCTCAGCTAAGGCGTGGTCAGGGTCTTAGGTCTTTCGGCAGTTCTTCAATTAGCAGGGCTCCTAAATAACGAGGCAGAGATAATGATGGAGGTGTTCTGAGGCGGGGTAGCGGGTTTCAGAAGCATCGCTGCTCACCTTTGGCACGTGTGGAAAAACGTGGACTGATGGCTCATCTGAGGTTCTGCAAATACAATGAGCTTGGAGGAAAGTTTGCCAGGCGCTGAAGTGAAGGAATATGCCTCTCAAGCTCATCCAACTGCCTTCAAAACAATGGCTAGAAGTTCTCACAGTGTCCATTTGGTCCTGCTTGAAGTCTGAAAGTGGGCCGTCTGTCCTCTTTGTTCTGATTTCTGTCTGAAATCTGGAGCATTTGGCTGAATTCAGCAATTAGCTTCAACCAAAGTGCCAGAACATTCCGATTGCCCAGCAGGAGCGCGGATTTTACTCTACGATGTTCAGGTCTGGATCCAACACACGGAGAAATACGTCCCACTCTGCTGCCCCCAGGTCACAACTCCATCAGCGACCACCTCACTACTGTAAACAGAGACAGAAACACTAGTGCTGTTTCTGTCTCTGGCACGAGCACAACCACATTTTGTATTTTTATCTCAGTGTTTTTAATAATAAGTTTATATATTTTTGGAGAAAGTATAATTGTTTTCAGAACACATTAATTGACGATTAATAGACAATAGGGTGGGAGGCGCGTCCATTGGTAATGGGCGTCCGTGTTGTTGTACAGCAGGGGTGCCCAACACATCGATCGCAATCTACCAGTCGATCGCAAAGGCAGCGCGAGTCGATCTCGGAGCCCTGCCTTTCAAAATAAACTACTGTGCACAGGAGATCGCGCAACGTAAAAACGAGTGAACCGCAAGCCACAGAATACACTACAGTACAGGTAGTGTGGGTAGATCGCATGTCATTAAAAAAATAGCTGTTAGCCTATCATC
>JBBPCZ010086599.1:0-11447 GCA_037974445.1 Brycinus macrolepidotus | reverse complement strand
GTAAAGCTGCTTTGTGACAACTTGGTTGTAAAAAGCGCTATATAAATAAAATTGAATTGAATTGAATTGAATTGTTTTTCTTCAGCGTATGTTCAACCAAAATCAACGGTTAATAAGGTGGGCAGAATTATGCTGTAGATATTCGTCATAAGAGAGGTCTGGAGAATGTTGTTGCAGATGCATTGTCTCGTATTTAATTTACGCTAACCCTGGGGTGTGTTACGTGCCAGGGTTCTCCTTTGGTCTGTTTCCTTTCCCATCTCCTTGTTTGTTCTCTAGGACACGCCTCCTGGCCTACTGATGAATTGAGGACACCTTGCGAAGGAAGATGGCGTCGGCGTGTTGCCGGCCGGCATCCACTGCCCTCTTTGTCCGTTTGGCTGCTGCATTACAAAAGAGATCGATTTTAGGGGTACCTTATGTCTTGTCGTGAGGTTGCTTCTTATGTTATGTTTTTAGCTGTGACTCTGGTTGTTTGCTTCGTAAGGTTGTGGGGCCAGGTTAGACTGTGCGCGCGCCTACATTTCTACACGTAGGGTTGTCCTCTGTCTAGAGACACCAGCTTAGGGGCGGGCGCCACTCTCTGTATCTTTGGTTAGGATTTAGGTAGCCTAGTTACTCTTACTCTGGTAGTTTAGGGGTGGCAGGTTTTTAAGACGGTCTGTTATTTTAATTCCTTTAGTGCCATCCATTGACCCCCTTCCTTAGGAGCAGACTTTACGCACTTTATGCACTTTACGCACAACGACACTTTCCCTGGCATTTTGCACCTTTGTGAACTTAAACTCAAATAAAAGATGAGTAAACGGTTGTTGTTGTGTTGGTCTGTGTTTTTCTAAGAACAGTCAAATAAACCCATTTAATGTTCGCCCCAGACCTAGACCTGGGGACGTAACAAATACTGATATAGCAAAAAGCTATATAATTCATCATAATTCTTTCTTACATGACCATTTTTCAACTACTGAGTTAAACAGACTTTTTCTTACTGCAATTTAAAGGCCAATATATGTAAATGATCTCTTTTCTGATTGGCTGCTCTGTATTGCTATTCATTCCAAAGACAACACGGGGCTGAAACACTCCTTAGAACATCAGCATGAATGGGCGAGGCTACACAGCTGTAGGCTGAATAAGGCGACAAATGGAAATATGTTGGTTTTGTGACATCAAAAAACATTTTGGTTTGAAAATGGGTTGTTTTGCAGCTTACACCCCTGTGGATGGGGGATTGAAACAATATTTACAGACTTTAAGCCTTTTTAATTTGAGAAAAGTGATGATACGGGCTTATTAATACATTAAAAGTCATCACAATCGCAATGCAATTATATGTAGCAGAATAATCTCAATACGGACATTTTGTCCATATCGTACGGCTCCAGGGTTTACACCCATTAAAGTCAGGAGGCATAAGAACACAGACAACAACGGCCTCACCTGATGCTCGACTGACAGGAAATTCAAGGCTTACAGGGCTTGTTTGGCCTTTAGGGAGCAGATCTTGGCTGACTCAGTGCTGAAGGCGTATCACGTGTACAGGCAGGACCGTATAACCATTACGAGTGGCTTTTAGGAATACTTAAAAATGGGCGTTGTTTACTTCAGTGGAGAATTCCCAAAGCAACAGAGAGTTCAATCAATATACAGCGAAACTAATCATCAGCTTCAGGTGGACATGGAAAACAATACAACATACAAAACACAAAACTTGAGCATGAATGCCTGATGTGGTATTGCTTTTGGTACGGCTGGAAACTGACCATTTTTAAAGGGTATAAGAAAATGGTATTTTATTCACCCACCCAGAGGAAAATTCAAAATAAGATCTCTTCTTTGTCCAGCCTAGACATAACTGAGCTCAGTTTAACATCAGTATGGTATTTTGACCCTTTTCTCCCACTTCTTAAATTCAGCTCCTGATAAAGAGCCTTCCTCTAATCTCTTAAGATCTTAAAATGCTCTTTCTTTTCTCTCATTGCTCTGATCTTTACTCGTCTCAGATCATCAGATCTTCAGACAAACCAGTTGTCTTATAAATTAGCCTCTTCAACATCTGAAATTTATCTTAATGATCAAATTCTGTACTGTATTTTGAATTCATCAAAAGGAAATTAACTCCTTAAAAAGGCAGGGACTGCAAACAGTTGGCCAACACGGACTTACCTTTGAATCTTTGGGGTGTTTCCCAGGCTTCTCAGACTGACTGAATTCACTCTGGTCTTTCTGAAGGAGACATCATCAGCAAAACTTTATTGTACTTATATGTTAAATTTAATTATGCAGTAATACATAGTGCTGCCAAGCTGCAAAGTTGCTTCTTCCGAGTCACATGATGGTGCATCTTTTCAAATGTTAAATCAGTGGACAGTTCAACACGCCTGGAGGAGAACACTAACCGTTATGTCACACTAAAAGACACCTGCATAGATTAGCAAGCAAGAGGCATAGGGTGGGGGACTGTCATCCCAGAGGAAAGGGAAATTCAAAATAAGATCTCTTATTTGTCCAGCCTGTTTCTCCTAGACACAACTGAGCTCAGTTTAACATCAGTATGAGTACAAGTCAGACTTCAATAACGTCCAAATAAGATGACTTATTTCTTAATGACTGTTGTGAGCAGCAAAATCTTTCTCTGGGATCCTATGCACCCAGAGAGAGCAAGACCAGTATACTTACAAATACAGATGGTTGTGACATTTAATTGAGGAATCACGCTTAGACATTTACAACAAAACAGCAATAATAAACTACTTTAAAACAACAACAATACCAACAATTCAGGAGTTTCAACCTTAGTTATTGCCATTTCACAGCTCTGCAGACTTTCTGCCTCATTAAACACACCTGTTTCAACTCACTGTATAATTAGCAAAGACTTTATGGGTTTAACTTGCTTGTTAGAAAGCTGATTGGCAAAAATCAGTCTTAAAAACAATGACCTTTAACGCAATACATTGTCAATACAAGTGAGAATAATTGATGACATTTTAATTGCATACTCACAGGCAGTTTGGAAGCACTGTCCAGGTAAACAGCAAGCATGGCACAAGCCCTGCCTTCAGTGGCCTGCATTATCAATAATATCAAATTAACACACTTTGACATTTCACTAAATCCATTCAGCAAAAACACTGGAGGTCAATACCTGCACAAATTATGGCTGGACTATTTTGGAGTAAAGATCTGACTGTACTCTTTTAAACTGCACTTCTGATATAATAGCTATGCATCTGTCAGCCATCATTGATATCCATAATATCCGAGCAGGACAAGTACTTTTACCAGTACTATACGACCTTACCAACCTCTTTCAGAAACTCCCTTTCAGTCTGCAGAGACAACCACTGCAATTTCAAATGAACTCTGCCACTCTGAATGCCCTCTAGGATGAACCACTGCAAAAAACAAGCACAATTGGGGTTTATTCAACATGCAGAACCAGATAATACCAATTTATGTTACTCTGCGCAGCATGGTTGTTGCAGTCATTGGAGCCGATTATAAGCATTTTTGTTCACTTTCTACATGTGCCTGTGCCTGACTTTAATCGAAGCCAGAATTTAAAGTAATAATCATATTTGTAGTCGATCAGCCAAGATAAGATCAGTGTCTAGAATTTTCTTCTTTAGTTTTGCTTTGGATCACTGGTAAAATGGAAAATTGTAGGGACCAGTTGGAGAAAATTATGGAAATAATTTAGTCTTCAGCATGACTAGTAGTACTAAGTATGTTAGTAAGTCATTCATTCATTTTCTGTAACCGCTTAATCCTTACTAGAGTCATGGGTACCCGGAAGCGGGGCACCAGCCCACCGCAGGGCACACATACATACACCATTTGCTCACACACTCACACCTACGGTCAATTTAGAATCCCCAATTCACCTGACACGCATGTCTTTGGACTGTGGGAGAAACCGGAGGAAACCCACGCCACCACGAGGAGAACATGCAAATTCCACACACACATATGGCCAGGACCCGGATTCGAACCCCCAACCCTGGAGGTGTGAGGAAACAGTGCTACCCACTGGGCAGTAGAACAAGCACCTCTGTCTGTTTGGGTTGAAGATAAATTTCAGTGGGAGTTTTTTATGATGCTAACAAATTTATCTTTAACACTGTGAGAAACACGAAGGTGTACCAGGACATCACTAACAAGTTAGCTGGGTTAGGTTTTTGTCACATGGCTAAACAATGCCGAAAAAAAATAAAAAACCCCAAAACAAGACTATAAACAATAAAAGACCACAATAACAAAAGCAGCTCTGTCAGTCTTTCCACTGGTTCGACTCCTTGGACATAGTTTTGGGACGATGACTGGCCATAAACTGTGAGGAGAGAACTGCACTGCTGACATGTCAGAAACACTTACCGGACTGAGATCCGAAAATCAATGCGTGCTGCAAGTTCCGTGCGGTTCATGTACAGCATGGTTCCCGTATGTCTATGGAAAAGTGCCTCACTTTTCCAAGTTGGTCTCTTTTTATTATGTAATACACAAGAAATCTGGTCAAACTTAATGGACACCTTTGGCCATTTAGCTCCATTCACTGTCATTCGGAGGACTCACACCCCCTGGCAATTTACAGTCATTATTCTGCTCAATTGGAAGGAATAGGAGGCGGCCAAGCCACCCATAAACTGACTTTAATTTTGCTGCTTGACTATGTCCAGTCTGGGAGAAGAACAGGATTTCTAGCGCAGCGCCAAATGGGGAAGTTGGGGTTTTAAGTGTCTTGCTCAAAGGCACAACCAGAAATATCCAGTCAGCAATGTGAACACATGTATGCAATGTACTTTTGTCCTTTTTTATAGATAATATAATACAGCATGGCATACAGTGCCAGGAGCCACGCAAGAAAGTTTTTTTGAGAACTTCAGTTTAAGGTACCAAAACAATGTTATCTGGCTGTCACAAATGACATGTCAGGTTCATTACTTTTATAAAATCAAGTGAAAGCAAGCAGTAATACCATTCTAATTACTTTTAAAAATGACGATATTTTCACACAGTTTAATTCAGGTGTCATGTAGACATTCAATAAAATGTACCTTATCGATTTCTTTCTCCCTCTTTACTTCTCCAAAATCCAGATTAAACCTGCAATATGTAATCCACCATCAGTCCTCGCGCAGGGCTTTCTCTAATTTAGCATGTAATAAGCAAGTAATTGTAACACATGCTATGCTGTGTTATAATTTAATTTTACTTTATTTATCAAAACAGAAGAGAAATTGTTCTGTCACCTGCCCAGAAAGTCGTCCTTGTCCGTGTCCTCGTCATAAAGCTCCACTTCAAGTTCTTGCCCGGGAGCCTCATGAATTACAAACTGAACAGAGAACATTTTGATATGCCTGAGTACAGAACCCTGAGGAACCCCTTTATCCTGCCCTTAGTTTAAATGTCTTAATAGTCATCCCAGTCTTTGAATACTTTAGCCACTTTCATGCTGATGCCTTTTATTGCCCAATCTGAACCGTTCAGTGTTTCCTCAAATATCAAAAACAAAACTATATATAATTTATAAAATATTTATGTTAAATAATATTTATGTTCACTGAGAGTTGGCCCAAATAAGTATTCATATGTTTTTATTCGAGTCTATATTTGATATTTGGGAACTTCATCTTTTTTCAAGCCACAAAATTTCATCTCATCAGCAAAGGAATTTAAAAAGGAACTGCAGATAGTTTACCTTTTTTGCACCTCAGAGTGCCAAAAAAAAAAAAAAAACTTCTCCCAATGCCAGTGAAGCTAAATGAGGCCAGAAATGTCAGAGAATCACATGTGTGGTAGCACTTTAAATTTAGCCAGAACAACATTAACACTAAGGTGTTGAAAGCATGACAAGTTTGATAAATTTTCTTAATTAAAGTACTGTGCAAGTAATTAAAAGCTGTATAGCTGGGTAGTTTCTTTTCTCAAAGAAAAGCATTAATATCACAATAAATACAGTACAAATAACATTAATACACTAAATTTATTGTCTGTAGGTACTACATTCTTTGATGAGGGCGACACTAAAACAGGGAACTAAAACATGTTTGTTGTGAGTCTGTGGTGAGTTCAGGCAGTAACTCCATAAAATAAATAAAATTAACTAATAAAAATGAATTAAAATAAAATCCTGATAGTGTTAAATAAAATGGTCATTCTAATTCATTATACCCTCAGTGTCTACATTTATAAAAGCTGTACTTGAACTAGAGGCTAAAATTGTGTTTTCTATAGCAACATATGGTGCACAAGCTGCCTGTTCATTCATGGTTGCCCCATACGGGAACTGCAGAAAAGAAACTAACATCATGGTATGTTAAATATTATTTTCTTATAGGTTACTTTGAGAATGAGTAGTCGATTACTAATATACCAGGCTGTAAAATGCTGATCTGAGATTTATTACCTTATAAATCTCAGATAGTTCTGACATATTAAATGTCATATGCAATATAGCTATAGCATTATATTTCTTTTTTTTCCCCCAATATTTTTATTGAAACACATGTATAACAAACAATTACAATATGTAAAATATGTAGTTTACATTTTTTTTTCTTTCCCTGTAACTTACAAAAAACACATTTACCAAACTGGAAAAGAGAGAAGAACTGAATAACAAGGGAGAGACAAGAAAGAAACAAAAAGCACGCACACACACACACACACACACCCCACCCCACCCAACCCCCCAACCTGGCTCAACCTATACCAAACCATCTCAGGTGTACGTGCATAATATCACAATATATATATATAAAAAAAAAACCTTCAATCAGGCAATATCTTTAATTTTGTAAAATATGATATAGCAGGTTGCAATTTATGAAAAAACGATTCAGTAGAGCCTCACAAAGTATATTTAATTTTCCCAAGCCTTAAATGAAAAATAAAATCTCTGAGCCACTGAGCAATAGACGGGGATTTAGCAGATTTCCAATGTAATAGCAGTGAACGTCTAGCTAACAGAGATGCAAAGGCTATGATATCTTTTTGTGTAGACTTTAATGAAGCTAAGTCGTGAGAGATACCAAATATTGCAATTAATGGACATGGAAGCACTTGTATACCTAATACACTAGATATGGTACTAAAAACCCCGGTCCAAAAACCCTGAAGACTTGGGCACTGAAAAAACTTGTGACTTAAATGACAAGGAGAATGATTACATCTATCACATTTATCCTCTATATCAGGATAAATTTCAGATAGCCTTGTCTTAGAAAAATGGACTCTGTGAACAACTTTAAACTGAACAAGACTAAGACGAGCACAGGAAGTAGTAGAACGTATCCTATCTATAGCTTTTTCCCACCAGGCCTCACTCATTTGAGTGTCCAGTTCCTCTTAATAAGCTTTCCTGGTTTTAATAAATGTGTGCTATAGCATTATATTTCTAATGTAACAATTGCTATGAAATAATTCCAATTTATATTTTACATAACAACACCTGTAATAAATATGTACAATAAGCATTCCAATTGTTTAAAGGGAAAGCATAATCTCTCACCTCATACACTTCATTCCAGCGGGGGTTCAATGTCTCTTTGATGGTCTTCGTTTGGAAGCGTTTGTTGCCCACTGTCAGAACTGCATATGGATCAGACTTGCCCTTCATTAGGCCCATCATCACTGTGTCCATAGGAACCAGATCCTCGGCCTCCAGCACATGAACACGCACTACACCCTGGTATAGAGCCCAAAGGAGGCAAAATTACCCAGAATAAGATACTACTTTCCCAGAAGCAGGCTTTAAGTACAAGCATTTTGTTTCTTACTGAAGAAAGTGCTGCAGACCAACGCCTGTGCTTTGAGGATAGCAAGATGGACTGTTGTGCAAATGAACTGTCAGAGTGTACTCACCCTTGGCAGAGGAAACCTCATCTGATCCACCTTGACTTGGTCTATCATTGGAAAACACAGGCGGTTCGGCAGGACCATGACAGATGCGATGACGTCCAAGATGGCAGATTCTGAAAAGTTGCTGTGGGAACATTTGTGGGGGGGTGTATTGGGTGAAACCAGATTAGTACTCTGCTCTGAAAATATAATGTACAAAAATGTCAGAGATCTTTTCTTTTATTCAATTTCCAGTCATAATGTTCATTACGTTATTCATTTTTCAGCATCAAAAAGCAGGAACACATTTAACAAAACAAAAAAAAAACAAAAGTATTAACCAAATCAAATATATCATGCATTTTTCAGTATTTAGTGTGTCCACCCTTTATTGCATCTTCCATTCTTTTCAAGAGATTTCATTTCAGTTTTTCTGCACATGAAATGGCAGCTGAGGTGTGTGTGTGTGTAGCTGCTTTTGAGAATTAGTGTCTCTTCAATGGGGAAAATAATGTCTGTGAGAACTTTGAGAACAGCTTTTTTTAGAAGAGCACAACTGTTACTTGTTGGTTTTAAGACAGGAAGGATAGAAGAGTCAAAGTGGCTGTACACAAAAATTAAATACAAATAGACTGAGTATATTATACTCAGCGTTGAAGGCCTTTGTGTAATCCTACAGAAGTTTAGCCCCACCCATTCATGCTGAAGTTATAGAGTGTTACAACTTGGACTACTTTTTGAATGAGACGCAATGGAGGGCAGCCAAATAAAAAAGAAAAGAAGGGCTCTGTATAATTTATGTAAGACATATAAGTATATAAGACATTTTGCCAGTAAAAATATAAATTACTTTTTTTAAATATAAACTTTATGGGAGATAAAAGCTGAGATTTGTATTTAACAAGCCATGAATTCTGGAGTGGTGGATAATTTGCAATACAAACATACTAAAAATAAATAAATAAATACCGTAATGCCGGACTGTCCAGAAGATTGGTCATCCCAGTCCAATTGATGTGCAGCATCTGAGAATTTCAGTAAAAGGATTTAAAGACCTATGAAGCAAAGTTTGCTCATGCAATAATTTTATGTATAAAAAGTAACATGATAACTCACAGGGCGGCGGATGAAAAACATGGTGACCCCACCCACAAGCGGGGCCTGGCCAATCAGAGGCTGGAGAATCACACGGAGCATCCCTTGAAGCTGAAGGAACAAATACCATTCATTGAACATCATAAACACACAATTTCAACCAGATCACAACATTTATTGCTATTGTGATCACATTTTGTCACAATATGCCTTCCTGAGTGTATCATCTGTATTATCTATGGTTAAAAAACACAGATTTTTAAATACAAATGATTTTAGTGTGATGTTTCACACAGAGTGTAAGTGTAAAAAAATCATTGTATTCTTGGTATTTGACAATATTATATTCCAGCCATCAAAAAACCTAGATATTGTACAGTACTGTGCAAAGGTTTTAGACACAGCTGCAAAGAGTCTTTCTGCAAGCAAAGTTAACATTAGAACAAATACAAACAAGAAAGCAGTACAAAAGTACCAAGATTTGTTTTGTTTGTAAAAAAGTAGTTGATATTTACAGAGCTGGTAAGGAGAACACATGTTTGGTTCCAGATTTCTCTTTCAGCCGTTGCTTGGATTTGTGAAATTCCATCAACAGCTCCTGATTTAATTTAATCAAACCAGGTTTCTGATGGAAACTAATACCTGACTTCCATAAGGAACACATTAATATACTGTAAATAAAATCACTGTTTATTGTATAAAGACAATTGTATTTATTCTTTTTAGTTTTATTTAATATAATCAGTAATGTGACAAAAGCACTCACTGCTCCTTTTAACAGTTTTTAAATATTATTTTTGCAGGTGCCTAAGACAGTACTGTACATCCATAAAATGTCACAAAAGATCTCAACAGTGTGTATGCTACATCTCCCACCCTTAAGCTAGCAATGTACTTTATGCAAGGAAGTGAGCACAATTGCTTCGGGCTTCGCAAGCACTGCTGGTTTTGCATTCTAAAATGTATCACTATGCAGTTCATAATGCACTGAAAGCACAAGTGCTGAAATGCACATTCTAAGAATTGTAGTCTCTCCAAGCTGTTTTGCATGGCCAAACACCAGTCAATCATATGTCAGAACAGCAATAACGACCTCTCTAATAACTGATTCCAATACATAAATACACTATATGGACAAAAGTATTGGGACACACCTGTTTTTTAGGGTTTGGGCTAGGCCCCTTACTTCCAGTGAAGGACAATCTTAATGCTTTAGCACACCAAGACATTTTGGACAACGTCATGCTTCCAACTTTGTGGACACAGTTTGGGAAAGGCCCTTTTCTATTCAGGCATGACTGTGCCCCAGTACACAAAGCAAGGTCCATAAAGACATGGTTGGATGAGTTTGCTGTAGAAGAACCTGACTGGCCCGCACAGAGCCCTGACCTCAACCCCACCCAATACCTTTGGGTTGAGATACACTGGAAAATCAAAGCGTGCTGCAAGTTCTGTGCCATTGCATTACAGTTTAGGTTCACCACGGTTCCTGTATGCCAATGGAAAAGTGCCTATAGCTTACTGATTCCAGTAGAACAAATAAATGTTGCATATGTTCTATTGTCCACATGTTTAACTGTTATGGCTGTTACAACAACAGACCATATACAGACGCTCTGATTTATCCTCTGTCACCCCCATGACACTATTGTAAGAATGTAGGTTGAATTTGTACAGCAGGACATCCCAAAACTGCTGACTATTACAGCCCATAAGCACAACATCTCTATGTCATTGATGTACAGACTTGACAGTTCAAATCACTGAATATTACACATAGCTTTTTACAGACACTGAGTATTTTGTTTCCAAACAAATACCCAAATACTCCTTCTCAAAATCACTCTTAGAACCCTTTCATAATCAGCCATTATATTAATATGCCAGATATAGCATAAATAAACTGGATTTCTAATAAGTGTCAACATGTTATAAGTTTTCTGTTTGATGCGAATAAGCTAGGGGTGCAGTCAAACCTGAAGCACTGAGTAAGTGAACATACAAGTGCAAACATGTTATATAAGCCAATATCACATTTAAAGTGTGGCATTGGCTAACCTGAAGTTCCTTGACTCCTGCAGAGATCCGCTTTACATCTGCGTTGATGATTAGGTCCCCCACGTAACTGAGAAATAATCATGAAAAAACATGCATGATGAAGAATATATAAACTTCTATGAACATGCATGCTGACTCATGTTTCTACAAAGCATCACATACCCACTGCAGGCCAGACATTTGAATGCAGCAGTAACTTTGTAAAAATAAATGAAATTTTGAAAATTATTGGGCAGTAATTTGAAAAAAAATCTGCAGAAAGAGGGTATACACTAATTGCTAATGACTTTAACTCTGGCTGATTTTTCTTCACAGAGTTTAACTGCAGTGCTAATCTGGTCCATATTATTAAGCCATGTAGATGCTTGGTCAACTCAATTAGGAATAAGTAAAGAATAAAAACTGATCAAATCAACAAGGCTTTTCCCACATAATACATGTAAGCCATATAT
>JBBPCZ010086578.1:0-11447 GCA_037974445.1 Brycinus macrolepidotus | reverse complement strand
TTTTTTCTCTTTGACAGGGTTTGTTATTAGGGTTTATTGTCAGGGTTTGTTAAGGTGTGTAACTTAGCTAGCAGTAACTTAGTCAAAAGCAGATGCTGATTTGAGTCTAGCTTTGCAGGTATGAAGAACAGATGGGGATTACTGAAGCACTGATGTACGTCGCTCTGGATAAGAGCATCTGCTCAATTCCGTAAACGTAAACGTAAACGGGAGAGAAAGGGAGAAAGAGAGAGAGAGAGAAGAGAGAACGTGGGAAAGCAAGTGGAGAGAACAACAGAAAGAGAGAGGGAGAAAGAGAGTGAATGAGGGGAGAGAGAGAGGAGAGAGAGAGAGAGAGAGAGAGAGAGAGAGAGAGAGCATGTGCACACATAAAGGTGTGTGTTAGGTTGTGTGAGTGTACAGTACTGCTACCTGAAGTTGTATCCTTTGGTGAAGGAGCTGTTTTTGAATGCAGAGTCCAGTTGTGTGAAGCTGTATTTGGGTTGGCACTTATCCTCGCCTTTGTCCAGATCGCACACCCAGGCTATACTAACCCCAATCTCACCTCCCTTACACACAAACACACAAACACACAAACATGTAACCTATGGGTAGATATGTATAACTAAAAGGTGGAGAAGCAAAAGTGTACACATCGATTCTTTTAGTGAGCATCTGGCCAAACTGACAGAAATCTCCTCTTACAACAAAAATATTCGACCAGCAAAGATATATTTAAGTCTACAAGACTAATGTGCAAGACTAATGGAATGAAATGGCCTCCAGTTAGAAACATAATAACTGCATAATTCAGTCAGTACAGGCAAGTCTCGAGTCAAGTTCTGAGTCTTTACGGGCAGATCTTATGTTGAGTCCAGAGTCAATACAGACAAATCTTAAGCAGAGTTATGAGTCAATACTGGCAATACTTAAGTCAAGTCCTGCAAATCTTAAGTAGAGTTCTGAGTCAATACAAGAAAATCTTAAGCAGAGTTATGAGTCAATACAGGCAAATCTTAAGTAGAGTCCTGAGTCAATACAAGGAAATCTTAAGCAGAGCCCTGAGTCCATACAGGTAAATCTTAAGCAGAGTTCTTAGTCAATACAAAGAAATCTTAAGCAGAGTTATGAGTCAATACAGGCAAATCTTAAGTAGAGTCCTGAGTCAATATAAGGAAATCTGAAGTAGAGTCCTGAGTCCATACAGGCAAATCTTAAGCAGAGTTCTTAGTCAATACAAAGAAATCTTAAGCAGAGTTATGAGTCAATACAGGGAGGTTGAGTCTCTAGCTTTTACGGGCAGGTCTCAAGTTGAGTCCAGAGTCAGTGCAGGTAAGTCTCAAGTCAAGTCCGGAGTCAGTGCAAGCAAGTCTTAAGTAAATTCCAGAGTAAATATAAGTCTTTAGTCCCAAATCAATACAGAAAAGACTCAAAGTCTTGAATTCTAAATTAGTCAGTGTGCTTCTTTAATCCTTTCTTCACTAAACATCAGCAATGGTGGTAACAGTATTATAGCCTATTTAAGTTTTTTTTTTAATAAAGTTACAAAATCTATAGTACACAAATGACTATGGAAGACACAATGGTATAAACAAAAAAGTGCAACTCTTAACTCTTTCATTTCTTGATTTGCAAATACACTGTGTCTCTCTTCATATGTTCAGATCTCCTCTCGTTAAACCTCAAAGCATTAATATAGTGCAGCTCTGGCATGGCTACTGCAAGGAAAGAAGCAATTTACATGAAAAGACCCACTTTTGGTTTTGCGTCTTTTTGACCCAAAATGTTCATGAGTCAACGAGCCTGAATCATTCACGTTCAGTTCATTTATATAGTTGCTAATGAAGTTTCTGTTCATTGTTTATATTGAACATACTCTCAAGTCCAGTTCAGAAAGAAGCAAATTAAATGAAAAGACCCTCCACACATTTCTTTGCATCTTTTTTGAGACAAAATGTCCATGAGTCAGTGAGTTCAAGTCTGAGTCATTCATGTCCAGTTCAAAATTGAGTCGTCTTTTTCAATTTTGTCAAGCTGAGTCATCAGGTTTGTGAATCAAATCCAAGTCATATGACTGAAGTCCACACCTCTGCCTCGTAACTCCAATGCAGAACTAAACCTAAGGATGCAACATGTCATGATTGACTACATTTGATACAAAAAAGAAAAAAAAGCTGCATAGATTTGATGTTTGGACAAATCATTACTTTGAGTAACAGGCAATACTGTCAAAAAAAAAAAAGCCATAAAAGAAGAGGTTAAGATGGAAAAGTTAAGTGTAGTATAAGTAAGTGATAGATAAGTGTAGCACTCACGTTTTTTGAGATATGCTCGAAATCTGCACCGGCATACTTCAGCACGTCTTCTACTTGGAAGATGGGGCAGAGTGGGTTCGTAACTGGGTCGTAGGAACAGCCTTTCTGGTTGTCCATCTCAGGACTGATATTCCCTCTGAGACAGAGAGAAATTCTCATTTACAGGTTAATTAGGGGCATAACTCTCTTCGCTCTCATGATCGTGTTTTAGTATCTCACCTTGTGACGTTAAAATGTGGGAAGCGAATGCTGTTTTTGATGAAGATTGTGAAGTTCTTAATCTCTTGCATGGGCATCCTGAGAAAGACCAAAACAACACAGCAGGTAAAATGTGGATTATCGTTCTAGTACACTTTGTTCTCCATAGGATGTGCTTGTATAGCTGATAATTACAGATCGGTACCAATCAGTACAAACTGCTTCATTTATGAAGAAGGGCTGTTTCTTCCATGTAATTAAACACTGAATTTGCATTTAGAATATTAATACATTAATAATGTGTATCAAGAAAATGTTTTTACTACCTCCATTTTTTAAACGAATTAAGACCTCGAAGAATTTGCATTGCTGTTGTAGATACAGACAAATTAAGACTAGAGACTACAGGTCTAAAAGGTCTTTTAAAGGGTCTAAAGGATCATTTTTAAAACAATTTGATTTCATGAATCTTTGCCTGTTAATTACTAAACCTCTTACACTCTTTTTCGCAATTGAAAGTTTGTAAACCATTGCATTTAAATATGCAAATGACACTTACATACATTTGCATATTTAAAAAAATTGAAAAATACAGTTAGATGTGAGTGGATGTGAACTGACCAAACATGTGTATATATAAAACAAACCTATTTCTGTTGAGTTGTTGATCATTTTTGGATTACAGTCGAGGAAACATGTTTTATTCAAATAACATGCCATTTATGCAAATGTCTGAACACGATGGCTAGGACACGAGGGGTCACTGAATGTTCTAATGAGGACATGAACAATATAAAGCATTTGTTCTGGCCTTCATGGTCACCAGATATCACCCCATCTGAACAATCTATGAGAGATTTTGGGTCAACTTGTTAGACTTTGTAAGTGTTCTAGTGTTCTAGAGGTACAGTTTCAGAAGTGGAATCTATGACAAAGTGCATTAAAACTGTTCTGGGAGCTTGTGATAGTGCCACAGAAAATCCTTTTGGTACCAAGTAAACTTTAAATTGATGGTACAGAATCATTTTCATGAAAGATGTGCGAATGTGAGGAGCCTATCAGAGGTTTAAAGAGGTCCAACAGAATGTGAAGGTTCTAGAGCAATCAAATGTCCAAGCAAAGAACTGTTTAGTCACTGTAATTTTTGAGAGTACTTTAGAGACAGAAACCCTTTGGAAAGAAACTTTTAATGTGTGTGTGTGTGTGTGTGTGTGTGTGTGTGTTTCTCACAACTCTTCAGAATCATCCTCCGCCGGGCACCAGCCTTCTATCTCACATTGAGATTTATTCACACACTTGCCTGTTATCTTTCCTACAATTCAAGGATGAGGAAATGAATTTACTTCCAAAAAAAAAGATACATAAGAGAACAGAGCAGCAAACAAGCTAAATAATCAGAAAAATTACAGAGCAAATAGAAATAATCAGTAAGAGCATAAAAACCAAACATACCACTTGCCAAATTTGAGTTTAGATGTTTGTAACAGTCTTCATCAGTGATGCAGTTGAATTTCTTGTCAGTCTAAGACAGGAAGACAACGAGGGGAAGAGGTGGCTATGGTTAGGTATATAAAAATATTGTAAAACAGTGAAAAAAGATTATTTTCTTTAGGGACTATTTTGTCTTCCATTGCAATGCATGAACCCCACCACCATGAACAGGGTCTCCAAAAACTGATCTCAAAAAGTATGTGATTTCAAGCCTCAGACGGCATATCTGTAATAATGTGCTGTAACAATGTTCTGTAAAGTAGTTTAAAGGCACTGAAGTCTTTAGACGTCTGGTTCCTATCACCACCACTGTGAACAATTCTGTCTCTGGAAGTTTCTTAGGAATGGAATGCTTCAGACCTCTCTGAATTACTTTGTTTACATCTTAATCATTTGTTTTTGCAGAAATTTAGAAAAGTTGGTGGGACTGCCCTTAAACTAAATGTTTACGGCTAAAAAAGAAAGATTAGTGAAAAAGTAGATTAATTTTATAACAAGGTACAACAATATCCAAATGTTTTTGGACCGTGAAACAATAATTTTTTTATACAGAATACTGGTTTAGCACATTTTTAAAGGTTGGACACGATTTTTGATTCTGAGGTCAGGATTCAGTTTGGATTCTAAAAATGTCTTGATGCTACTCTCTAATTATCAACAATACCCTTCCAAATTATCAATACAATTCTAAATAGGTCCCGTCTAAATGATCTATATAAATTCATGTAATATATATTTATTTACCAGATATTCTTTTGAAAAACAGAAGTACACTTTAAGATTCTGCATTGAATTTACTCGTATAATTATCTGAAATCTAAATGTTGGGATGTAAGTGATTTCTGTGACTTTTGTGGAAATTGACTAGAAAGACATTTTGTTACTAACAAAAACAAATCCTTTGAAATGACTGAACTTTCATATTGTTGCTGCCAAATTATATATTGATAAGATTTATTTTTTTTAATTTACCCAATTGTTACATATATTTTTTTGTAGAAAGTCAGTATCTTACGAGTCTCAGAATGATTAACAATCCAATATCATTTTTTTTAAAAAAGCTTCTGCCTGTAATAAACTGAGAAAAAAAATCTAGAATCCCGAATTTCCCTTTTCTAAATATGACTCTGTTCAACTGAAAATGTAATTTTCCATGTTTCCAAGCTTCTGACATCACTGGAATGCAGCACAAGCATTTATCCGTTTAGCCTCCATATATGATGGCCTCAGTATCTTACTATAATGGTTCAGCGTGTTTGGGAGTGACTGACCTCATGGCAAAATCCATGCGACTGATTGGGAGTGATGACCATTCTGCTGATGATGCAGAACACAGAGGAGCCCTGTGAAATGTCACACAGTTCAGATCACATGAGGACCCACTCACACAGCAGCAGTGGGGAACGTTGACTGAGTGTTGCTAACCTGTGCTGGCATGACGTAATCAGCCACGTCCATCAGATGATTGTTATAGATCCCAATACCCTTCACTTTAGTCATGACTGCAGACTCGATCCCTGTGTCACGATCCTGATAGGCCTTCTCATGGAGAAACACATAACTACACACACACACACACACACACACACACACACACAAAGAGAACAAAACCATCCAAAATGCTTATCTAATTTCAAATCAGTAATCTCTCTTGACTGTTCTGATTGGCTGAAAGAATCCCAGTCATCTAATCGGATTTGGGCGTTAAACTCATTTAGTGGCCCTCAGACAGAAAGTCTGACACCAAGACAAATGCAGTAAAAATGGCTAATGACGAATTAGTGAATACACAGTTCATCGATTCACAACTGACACACTGATCATAAAGTTTTGTAGACCATCAGAATTGTTGATAATGAATCAGCAAAACCAACATTTTGCATAACTTCATAGCTGAATCACTAAAAAGTCTTTGGCAGCCTGACTCAAGATTCAAGAGAGTTTATTGTCAGCCCAGCCACATACACAAGTACACAGAGGGTTAAGATAAGATAAGATAAGGTAAGATAAGATAAACCTTTATTAGTCCCACAAGTGGGAAATTTGCATTGTCACGGCAGAAAGTGGACAGAACAAAGGTAAGAGCAGCGAAAATTAAAAAACAATAGAACAGAATAAAAACTATACAACAATGAAGTGTAAAATGTACACTATACAATCTAGAAATATAAAATATGGATGTGTGTATTGGAAAATATATATTTATATGTAAACTTAGATAAGTAATAGTGTTCAATAGGGTTGAAATAGTATTCTCTGAACCAAACAGTGTAGTGTACATAGACCAGTATGTTTACATAAATGGTAAACATACTGGTCTAACATACTGGTGAACATACTGGACAGTAGGTTTACATAAATGGTTTTGTTAAAAATGCTACCATGATTATACTTTGTTGTTTGTGGGTTTTACACATACAGAACATATCAGTGCTTTATTATGATTAGTCCCATCTTGATTAGTTATGTAAATGTTTTTTTTTGTTTATAGCAGCTGTCATTCTTTTTAAACCTCTGTTCATCTTTAATGAATGAAATGCTTTCATGGCGTTGTAACAAATGTAAATTCATATAAACACAAAAGGTATAATCAATGTCTTCTTTCCCTTAAAGTTATTGATATATCAGTTCTAACCCATGGTTAAAAGAATACAGTTAGAAAAACTCAGGTTTGGTTTTTCATGGCACTGCAACCACCACATGGATGTGTTCAGTTCCAGCAGCAGCAGCGTAATTGAAGCGCTATTTCTGTCCAGCATTTTATCTAATTTTCATGTAAAGGGCTGTAGAAACATTCAGATGTGCCAATCTTTGACATAAAATTTCTATCTCTAAAGTCTTAAAATCAATCCTCTTATTTATAGTTTAAATAACATCTGATAGAATAAAATGCATAAAACTTTTTAATAGTCTCTCGCTGCCAGTACAACACAAAACCACACACATACTTTATCACAAGCCCAGATACATTCTTTAGTGCTTACCCAACAAAATAAACGATGATGAGTGCCTGGACGATGCGGTTGATGATGCCCAGTGACCTTCTCTTGACCACCACCGACTTGGTCGTTTCATAAGTAAAGAAATTTAAAATACAGCCCCACATATTGGTATCAGCTTGTTACGCTGATCTAGTAGCTGGAAAAAAGTGTGATAAACTTCTGTCTGTGTCCAGATGCCTTGGGGGAGAAGGTTCTCACAGATCTTCAGTTTCTACTGAATGAGGACCAGTACCTTCTACTTCTCCTGCTTGGTAATGGGCTAAATGACCATTATCACCGCCTCTCTCCTCCCTCCTTCATCTCCCTCCCTCCTACTCTCTCCTGTCTCTGGGGTCTCCCCATTTCCTTAATGATCCTTTCATTTACCATCCTTCTAGATTCATCTAAACAAAGTGTGTGTGTGTGAGTGAAAGAAAGCATTCATACTCTCATCCCTTCACTACAAGCTCCTTTCACATTGACCACAGAGAGATAAGTAGTTGCAATATGTACAATTAATATCAATTTCGCCTCCTCAGAAACACATAGTAACAATTTTAATGTAGCTGCTTGATAATGAATCAAATAAAAAGTAATTCTCTTTCATTTAAAACTGAAAGTATGCTATCCTTACCTGACATAAGCAATATAGTCAAAACTTTCTGGACTCCAGCACTTTTCAGAAGATGAGGGTGGGAGATTAATGTTTAACATCTCTTTGTAGCCACCACTCTTCTGGGATGGCTTCACACTAGATGTTGGAACATTGCTATGGGGATTTGACTGCATTCAGCCACAAATACACGCAACAAAGGTGGGTTTGATTAGTGGGAATGACAAGGTGACATACAGAGATGACAGCATTCTCCGCAGCTGCATCACGGCATGGTACGGAAACTCAACCGCACCAGGTCACAAGACCCTACAGAGGGTCTCTCTCACCTTTGTCATCATTTACACTGCACACTGTATCTGCAAAGCCACCAGCATCGTTAATGACTCCACAAACCCCTCCCACACTCTCTTCGTCCTCCTTCCATCTGGCAGAAGATTCCGCAGCATTCAGGCCTTCACTGCCAGGGTGGGGAACAGGTTCTTTCCCCAGGTGGGGGAGGACTCTTAAGTCAAAACAGAGTAAGACACACACTCTGAACTGAACTCAACTCTATATTTACAACAATCTGTTCTGCCATTAAAGAGAAAACTTACTGCCACTGTTAATACCCTGTATTTACTATATATTGTAAATTGTACATTGTCTCATTTCACTGTGTACTGTGTATGTGGTTGAATTGACAATACTTGGCTTGACTTGATATTGGATGATAAGGTTTGGATCACAAACACCTCTACTTCCCATCCCAAAGGTAGAGCTGATAGGTAGAGCTCCATAATTTGAGAGCAAGGGTCACCCTGATCCTGGAGCCCACCCTGCACATTTGAATGTTTTCCCTGCTCCCAGCATGCCTAATCCAACTAAGAAGCCCATCAACAAGCCTTCAGGTTCCAGAACCAGAATGGGAACCACTGCTCCACAGCCCACTGCTGGGAGACTAATTCTTGGCATTGAGTAGTGTGATCTTAGACTGATAGGTAGCTCCTCCAGAGTGTCCAATTAGCCATGTTTTTTTTTGTTTTTTTGTAGATTATACAAGCTGTGCACATGTCCATTGATAACTTGTGTGAGCAATGGGTGCCGAATTCAACAATTAGAATGAGTGTCAGGATACATTGGACATATAGCCCATATTAACCATATTTAGCTCGATATCCACAGCAAAGTGCCCTGAATGGGATGAGTACTATAAGGGCTACAGTAATCTGAAAATGATGTACTTATTGGTGATGACATCACGCTTCCTTTCTGCTAAAGTGGGCCCATTATGTTTGTGGTCAACTGGAGCCTATTACATGTTAAAAACGCTTTCAAATGACCAGGGGGACGGAATGGACTCGACTTACCATAAATTATACGGCCCAAAGACGCATACATTCATTAGTGACTAACATTTCTGAAGGGTTGTAGGTTCTCAACTCAGTGACATTCAATAACACCCATGAGGCGCCCTGAAAGCACAAGAGAGAGAGAGAGTGAGTGAAATATGAAAATGCACTCGTCTTTAGATCTTTTAATTGCATTATTTCGCTCTCCACCTCTCTGCCTGTTTTCTGCCAAGAGGTGGAGAGCGAAATAAGGAATAAACACTCCCCCGTCATGCCGGAATTCGATTAGTGCTGGAAAAAAAACCAAAAGGAAATGGCTCCATCCTTGTTTCTCCATCATGTTAAAAACACACACACACACACACACACACACCACAATCTTTTATCATCCCATTCTCCCGATGACATATTAAACACCACACCGTCTCTTTCTGCTCCTCTCTGCCAACATCATATTAAAAACCACACACTCTTTCAGGCCCATTACTGCTCCCTTTAGCCTTCGTCGAGGCACAATTCGTAATTCTGTAAACACACAGGGACTAGATTTTATCTTCTATCTGATAACTCTCTTACAAAGACATGCACAAATGAAGAGGAATCTGAGGACCCAGGATTCCTCCAGAGCAACATAGCTGACCGTGAGTCCCTTACAGAATAGATTCCCAGCCCTGAGGACCAGCGGTTTAATAAGAACATTTCACTTTAAATGAACTACCTTTAGTCGATAAACTCCCACAACAGATTTTATTTGAAAGGGTTTTGTGTCAGAGTGTAAAATCTATTTATTAAATTTATTTATTTAAAATAATCTTATTTCCACCAATCCTTGAGTTAAAATGATTTCACCACTAGAAATTCATTTTGTAGGTCTTTTTTGACCTCATAATTTCTCAGAATTGACTAAAATGAGACTTCCTAAGTCTGAAGTGATAAATAGTTTGTGAAATTTTGCTAAAAGTGGCAACAGTATATTTGGGAGCAAAAAACTGCTTCTGAAGTGGTGCAACAGCATCTAAGCGATAGGGTGAGTGACATAGATAGATAGTAGCAAACTGGCAAAAGAAACCAACATACCAGTACTTTGCCAGAGTCATGTAATGAAGCACCTTTACACAAGTGACTGGTGTCAGCTGATATAGCAGCTGAATTCATGTGACAGCTAACATTTAAATGAACAGATTCCGCGAGCTGGATAATTAACAAAAAAATGATTTCTCTTAACAATGAATGAAATTGTAATGAGGAAATTGTTTCAGGCTGTGTCAACAGTTCTATATTCTCAACAGTCTTCTATAGGGGTATTAAAATTGTATATGTGTCTTTTTGACGCAGCTGGGAAAATATATTTTAATATTTACTATTAAAACTACGCAATATCCGTAACTGAAATGCTCATTCAACATCTACACACACGTCGTACCCGAGTTTATTAGATCCATGTCACACAGTGTGACATGTAATGATCTTATAAGATTGATGAAATCACACAGATTGTAGAAGGCATAAGAGGGAAAACCAGCCTACTCCCCCACTCCACCTTTGACAAACATGAGTGATGGTGAGAGAGTGGTGGGACGACAGCACCAGCAACCCAGTTTACTTCAATTCTCCAGGTCCATGAACTCCTGCGCCTTGTATCTAAGAGGAAAACAAGTTACCAAAAGCCTGATTGAACAAGAAGGGAATTCAGCCTATACTTTCAAACTGAAGTCCTGAATATGAACTGGAACATTTTCCCAAAGCCTGGGGGGCTTTATATGAAAAAGCTCTTCCCCCTGCTGTAGCTCTCCAGGAACTGATAAACAGCAGTGCCTTGTGATCTAAGTGAGTGTGGAGGTTCATAACAGAGACCAAGGACATTCAGTGCCTTATATGTCAGTAGTACAATTCTGTAATCAACACAGAATTTGACCAGAAGCCAGTGTAGTCTTAATAATAATGTTGGACTGATGTGGTCAAATTTCCTGGTTCTCTTGGGGCTGTAGCTGCTGCATTCTGGACTAGTTGGTTTCCCTCTGGAACATCCGGACAGCAAGGGGTTACAGTAATCCAGTCTTGAGGTAATAAAGGATCATCATGTACGGATCATGTAAGGATAGTGCATTTTATATCTTAGTAATATTTGAAGAGATTCTTGTAATGTTACCTATAAATGCATCAAAAGATACATTAGAATGCATAGTGGCACCGAAATTTCACAGCTGACACAGGAGTACCGGAGAAACTAGAAGGATCTGACATGTAAACCTGACAGTTTTATTCTGGCAGCTTATGGACCTCTGTTAAGCAGGGGCGTTTTATGTAACATCTAGTCTTTTATTTCTTTTACACAATCCTTGATTATATATTTTTTTTATATGGTTTGACTATTTCTGTGACCCCAACCAGATTTTTTAGTCTGTCTAATAGAACAGGATGGTCTATTATGTTAAATGCCACACCAAGGTCAAACCAGTGAAGATACATGGCCTTTATAAGAGGACAGTAAAAGGTCACTGAACTCGTGGACAGCTGATTAGTTTAAGACATATATATA
>JBBPCZ010086567.1:0-10000 GCA_037974445.1 Brycinus macrolepidotus | reverse complement strand
CTCCTTCACTTTCTTATTCACTAATTCACACCTTCACTCCTTCACTCCTTCACTCTCTCACTCCCTCACACTTTCACCCTCTCACTCCTTCACTTTCTTATTCACACCTTCACTCCTTCACTCAGTTCTTTACTCCTTCACTCTCTCACTCCTTCACTCCCTCACCCTTTCACCATCTCACTCCTTCACTTTCTTATTCACACCTTCACTCCTTCACTCAGTTCTTCACTCCTTCACCCTCTCACTCCGTCACTCCCTCACCCTTTCACCATCTCACTCCTTCACTTTCTTACTCACTCATATTCACACCTTCACTCCTTCACTCAGTTCTTCACTCTTTCACTTTCTCATTCACTTTCTTATTCACCCCTTTACTCTCTCATGCCTTCACTCCCTCACCTTTTCACCCTCTCACTCCTTCGCTTTCTTATTCACTTATTCTCACCTTTACTCCTTCACTCTCTCATTCAATCTTTCACTCTCTCACTCCTCACTCCCTCACCCCTTTACTCCTTCATCCATTCACTCTTTCACTTTCTCATTCACTCATTCACACCTTCACTCGGTCCTTCACTCATTCATTCATTCGCCCCTTCACTTCACTCTCTCTGCCCTTCACTCTCTCACTCTTTCACTCACGCACTCCTTCATTCATTCACTTTCACATGTTCTTCACTTCAGACTGCAACAAACCACAGCTTTAATCTTTACAGCCAACCAACATCCTGATAGATAGACATAACCGCACATCTGCACACCCACACAACCACACACCCCCACACTCTCACACTCACACAGCCACAAACCCTCACACCCTCACACCCAGACAACCACACACCCACACAACCTCACAGCCACATACCCTCACAGCCTCACACCCACACAGCCACAAACCCCCACACCCTCACACCCACACAACCACACACCCACACAACCACACACCCACACACCCTCACAGCCTCACACCCTCAAACCCTCTCACTGCAGCACACTATCATAATCTCACACCCTCAGACCTGCACGCCCACACAGCCACACACCCTCACAGCCTCACACCTACTCAACCGCACACCCTCACAGCCACACACCCTCTCAACCGCACACCCACACACCCTCACATCCTCACACCCACACAGCCTCACATTTATACACCCTCACACTCTCACACACACACACCCTCACATCCTCACACCCACACACGCTCACACCCTGACAACGTTACACCCTCACACCCCAACTCTCACAGCCTCACATCCTCACATTCTCACACTCTTACACCCTCACAGCCACACACCCTCTCAACCGCACACCCACACACCCTCACATCTTCACACCCGCACAGCCTCACATTTACACACCCTCACACTCTCACACCCACACACCCTCACATCCTCACACCCACACACGCTCACACCCTGACAATGTTACACCCTCACACCCCAACTCTCACAGCCTCACATCCAAGTACCCCTCAGCTCTCTGGCAGCAGCCTCACACAGTAGCTCACAGAAAGCTCCAGTTCCACATGCTGATCCATTCTACCACGACCAGAGTGCACACACACACACACACACACACACACACACACACACACACACACACTGTAAAGCCTCCATACAGCAGCCAGGACAGGGTTAAGGGAGGTCACTCACCCGTCCGTATCTGTTGGCGTACGACCCCGTGAGTAAGGAATGGAAAACGATGATTGTTTCGTCCAGGTCCCAGATGAACACGCGCTGGAGAAAGAAAAAGCTAAATCAATGCTGCGCTCTGCCTCCTGCAAACCGAGCCGCACGTCGATATCAGCCCGGCGTGCGGGGCCTGGGGGGGCCAGGCCTGCTTGACCCTGACCCCACGACCCAAACCGCCATGACCACCCCCCCACTGCATTAACACGATCAATAACGACACGCTAATTAAACAGATATGTTAACGGGCCGTGGTGTCACATCACCGATATGGCCAATCAGTTGGAAGCTTCAGGACGTGTCACTGAAAAGGTGGACGTGTTAAAGTCTTCGACCAATTCTGATTCAACGGTATCGTGAAATAACATAAAACATATTTAATATGTGTACGTGTACAAATGTTTGCTCAAATATGCATGTGTTATTGATTATTGATCTACAGATGACAGTCACTGTTTATTTACTGAATTCAACAAAATCTAATATAATATGATAACAAATATGTGGTCTGTGTAGAGGTTATAATGCATTTTATATTTTATGTTGCTCCCAATATGTTAAATAAATAGAAATGTGAAATAAAATGTGCCCAGATATACTTATATTTTTACTTATTCAACAAAACACAGACGACTTTCCATTTTCTGTAAAACAAACATAAGCACGTGTTTATGCGTGTTATATTAAAAAAAGGATAAATAATGGAATAATTGATCCTGTAACACATCATTGGCATCTGAAAAAACCCCTCAATTTCCAATCCATTTTTTACCGTAATTTGAAAATGCCAGCTTAGATAAAACAGACAAGTAGAACCAGTTGAACCAATTAAAATGATCCTAAATGCACTGATTAAAATCTTGTTACATTAAATTTACATTGTTACAAGTTAAAAAGTATTTTATTTTATTAGTAGTTTATTTTCTGACAGTAATGTGGACGCTGCAACAAACAGGTAAAAAAAATAAACTTCCTGCTATAAAATGTAATTATATATATATATATATATATTTTTTTTTAGTATATACATTTTTAATGCATTTTTTGTTTGATTTTGAAAGGGTCTCCGGCTCTGTAGGAATATTTCAGAATTAAACACTGAGATGTTTTGCCCAGTACATTCCTTGCACCTTATTTAAGTTCGTAAATTCATTTTAAGACTGAATTTAAAGGACTAGTGTGGAGAGACTGTTTTTTTGCCCCTCAGTGTTTCTGCTGAGCTCCTGGCTGGGTTTCAGTACCTCAAGGTCGGAGTCGGGCGGTGGAGACGGGTTGTTATTCCTCCTCCCTCGGCCACGTGACTTTCCATCCGAAGCTCGGCGCAATCGATCCGAATCTGAATCTTTAATGGGGGTTGATGGACTGTGGATTGTACTGTACTCTCCTGCAGGAGGGACGAGAGGAGAAAGAAAAAAAGAAAAGAAAAGTGGTGTATCAGAAGAGAGGAATAAAAATGGCCTTCACCTTCAGGACGGGGCTGCAGCTGGATCCGTTTACCCGCCGAGGCCCAGGGCTGCAGCTACTGTACCTGCTAATACAGAGTTTATCTGATCGCCAGACACCCCCATACTGCTCAGGCTGCAGTAGAGGCTTTGGGGGGATGTGCATTATCTGCACGTTAATTACTCCATAGAAGTACAAAATGAAACGGCCCAGGCCTTTAGGAGCTACTGTGCGAACGACGGAGTGAAAGAAGCGTGTCGAGATAAAATAAACAGTTCGTTTGTGAGCCGTGGTCGGCACGGCGACGGCAGGAGGTTCTGCCAGGAGCTCTGTTTAGGCCCGCCGAAACAAAACCTAAACAAACGGGCCTCTTTTATCAACTCCAGATCAGCTGAACTTCTGGTGCTCTAAACGTGCTGGCGAAACAACGGGATCAGGATTGTGATTAGTGTTAATCTTGGGTTTGGGCTTAAGTCTAAACTTAAAGGTTAACTTAAAGGAAATCGTAGCTCCTCCTACTTCCATATCTGTGAGAAAAACACTGGCAGAGAGTAGTATGATGATCATGTTCTGATGAAACATGATATTACTGGTCAATATTATTTTTGCTCTGCCTGCTGGTGCGCAGTGACATCAGCAAAAAGGTTTTAAAGTTATTGCATTTATATGGAAAGATACAAGAAAATTTTCCGTCTTTTAAATGACGCAATATGATTAGTCATGCTTAATATGAGACCAGCAAGAAAACCAAGAGTCATGTTTATTTTTTGGAAATTTTGGGTAACAACTCGTCTATCAGACTTTGATTTCATTGCTCAATGTAACGAACAACTGTCCGTTCTGACGGGAAGGAGCCCGTTTGACTGACACACAGGATGAAAAACTACAACAAAAACAGACCCACAGGAAACAAAGTGGGTTTCACATCACGGTGTGTTTTACGAGCTACTAAATGCTTCAAATAACTTTTAAAGATGCGATGCTGTGAGTTTTCAGCCTCTGAAAGGCCTGTTGTCATGTAAGCATCAAATGGTTTTCGTATCTAAGACTAGAGTGAACAAAACAAAAAAGATTTGTGCTTTAAAATTAAATTAAAAGTAAGTAACCTGTCTGAGCACTAAACAGACCAATCGTCTGTCTTTGATTCTTGTATCTTATTATTTGATAAGTTTATTATTTGACTGAATCTCAAGGCAGTCAGGTCATTAACTTTTTTATCATTTTTTTGTTTCCAGAAAGTGAATTTAAAGGATATTGAATTATGTTAAAGTCAAAGTGAGTTTCTAAAAAGTGCTAATGAAAATCGAACACCCTGTCACTGATCACTGACCTCCGTTCAGGTTTTCTTTTTGATGAATTTGGCTCATATTAAGTGCGACTGCCTTGCCGTTGCCTTTATAAGGCTAAAAGCGGTTTAGCACTAATGCCTGCAGTGTTTTTTCTGGCTCTGTGGGAGAAAAAAGCAGCTCAGGCTGGACCAGCCCTCCGCAGCAGCAGTGCAGTTATAGGATTTCCCCCCGCCCCCATTTCTCTAAGCTAATTTGATTTTAATTCCTCATAACTGACAGTCGTACTGCAGCGCGAGTCGGCCGGGCGGTTGGAGCTGGAATGCTCGGCATGGCTGCTCCTCTGCCAACAGCATTCATGAGCTGGACTAACAGGAACTGCTGTCCAACAATGAATGGCAATGTTTTCCACTGCAGTGAATGACCTCCAGAACAGTGCTGGACTTGAAACAATAAGAGAGCATTAAATACTGTTAACAGGAAACATCTTAAAGCATCTCAGACCTCTTCCATCTATTTGTACCAGAGTCGTGGAAGATAACCCCTTTCTGTCTTTGCTACAATTAAACTTTGCACCACTTTTGTTACAGTAAAACTGAGCACCAAAACTTTGCTATGATGGCATTTTTGCCACAAAATTTCCCCTACGGTTAAACTTTTGCACTAAAACTTTTGCAACAAACACATTTTTGCACCAAAACTTTTGCTACAATTAAACTTTTTCATCAAAACTTTGCTACCATAAAATTGAGCACCAAGGATTTTGCTACAATTAAATTTTTAAATTTTTTCTGCAGTTAATTAAAACTTTTCCTGCAGTTAAGCTTTGCACCAAAACGTTTGTTACAGTCAAATTTTCAGCAAAACTTTGATATAATGACATTTTTGCACCAAAAGTTTTGCTATAACGGCATTTTGAAAATGAAACTTTTACAACAAGCAAATCTTTTGCCACAAAACATTTTCTACAATTAAACTTTTTCACCAACTTCATTACAACAAAACCTTTGCAATAATGCAATAAAACTTTTTTGCTACAATTGAAATTGCAACCGCAACTTCCTGAACCTGCGTTTCATTCAAAACCTAATTTTTGCACCAATTTTAAAGAGCCTGAGAGAACTTTTTAGAGAATTTTATGGTGAAGAAGTGTGCAGTAACGTGCTGGGGGATCACCCTTCTTTCCAGGGACGCTGTGGTGGGGAGCGTTTTGCTCTGAAACACAACACGCCAACCAGCAGATCATCAAACCCCTGAAAAGCAGCGGCGATATTTCATCCCACTGTTTTATACTGAATTCTAGATGATTACTCCTGAAGCTTGGTCACACTGTTCCACTTCCAGTTGCTTTTAAAGGCAGTTTGGTTTGGCAGGAGTTTTAACACTGAAGTATCTTTGAGCCAGAAGAGTTTCAGTCTGAGCTTTTAACGACAGTTTAGGAAAACAAAACTGTCCGTCATCATTTAGAATCTGCTCCTTAGACCTGAGGAGGACGCTCTGAAGGTCGTGAAGGTGGGTGTTGGAGGTAAACACCTGCACAGCGTTAGCACACAGATCACAATTTAACTCTTTGCGCAAACTTTTGCTACAATGACACTTTTGCACCAAAACCTTAGCTATGATATTTTGCACCAAAACATTTGAAATGGCAACCCCGCCTTCTTGAATCTCTCTAACACTGAGAGGTGTTTCATTCAAAACCTAATTTTTGCACCAATTTGAAGAGCCTGAGAGAATTTGTTAGAGAATTTTACGGTAAAGAGGTTTGCAGTAATGTACTGAGGGACCAGCGTTTGATTCTTTTAGTTACTCTTCAGTTAAATTAAACTGTGATCTGTGCGCTAACTGAAGAGTAATGATGAGAGTCAGACGTTCCCGGGTGGATCTCGGAAGGTGTGTGTGTTCACCTGTCTTACCTGCGGAGTGGTCGGTGAGGGGCTGGCTGGTGACGCCGGACGGGGGCTCCTGCAGGGTGTAGGTGGCGGTGGTGGAGGGGGTGGTGGGGCTGGTGTTGTTGCTGGTCATGTAGGGGGACGTGTAGGGGCTGCTGTTGTAATACTGGGTGTACTGGCCCTGGCCGAACCCTGGGTAGGAGGGGTAGTCCTGCACAAACACACCACAGTCGAAACGTGAGCCGCAGGCGCTCTGAGATGCTGCTACTCTCCCGAACCGCTTCCAAAAACCTAAACGCCAACACATGTCTCTGGAGGGCAACATCTGGAGACAGCCATCTGTCTTCCTCTCTCTTTTTTATCCCTCCGTGATTCATGTGCGCGAAGAGCGAGAGGTAATCCGTGTCTACAGCGGTCGGGACATTCAGAGTGATTCATATCATGCGGGTAAAGTGCGAATGTATACACCCCCCCCCCCAAAGGCTTCCAGAGAGCCGCAGGAGGGTCCGGCGGACGGGGAAGGTTTACAGCAGGCGGCGTTTATGGACGAGAGGAAGAGATTACAGATACCTGTTGAGTGCTGTTGAATCCAGTGGAGTTCGTGAGGGAGTTGCTTCCTGTGTACAGTCCGGACGTCGTCGTAAAGCTGCCTCCTGCAAGAGCAAGAAACATCAGCGTGACCCGAGAACAGCACATCCACAAAAGAAATATAAAAGAACGCGCCTCGCATGGGATAGGACAGACAAGCACAGGTGGAAACAGGAGGACAGGCACCGCAGGTTCACTATCAGATCAAAACCTTATCCTTCTTTCAGGGGTTTTGTCTTTTTTACACTACTTTACGATGAAAGACCAGAATAAATGTTGCATGAAGAACAGATTTCGTCACACCAGTAACATTATGTAGCTTGTGTTTTAGGTGGTGATTTTTGATTTATTTAGGGAAACTGGTGGGATTTGTACTTTTTCATTTGCTAAACATCAAAAGAAGACCTTAATATTTCCATAAATGATATTTTACAGGAAAAAGAAAAAGACCATTGACAACTTTCAATGGAAGTCAGTGAAAAAATGTATTAGAAGCAATTTTGGACTATTTTCATAATTTTGTGTCTCATTTACAGTCTCAAGATAAAACTATAAAAAAAAAACTAAGCTTGAACTCACCGGCTCTTACCAAGCCATTTATGGTTAAGGATGGATGAAAGCGCACATAGCCACATTATATGATTATTTTTAATAAAACCACAACAAACAGTGACACACGTCTTTTTTTTATAACTGACCTGAGCTTTAGTGTCTCGAAGTCTGTTTATGAGGCTGCTGTGTGTTTCGCTCCCCGTTTGTTCCTTCATGTTTGTGTGTTTTTGTGTTTTGTCCCTTTACCGCTCCCTTATCCGTGACGTCACAGACTCTCTCTCTGACACACATTTTGAAGGAGACTCGACCGCTCTCTCTCTCTCTCCCCATATATTACAGAGGGGACTCGACCACAAAAATCGATTTTTAAAATGATGAATACTCGGCCCCTGATCGATCAATCAAAAACGTATATACACTTATATGAACTTCTATAAAAATAAAAACAAACTTATATAAAATAAAACTTAAGAAGAACAGTAGTGTGATTAATGATGCAATCACACTAATAAAGTGTGACCAATTTTGAAACAGCTTAACTTAAAACAGAGGCGTTTTTTGTCAGGATAAGCGGTGGCAGCTTGTGGACGGGGTTTGTCAAAAGAAGTTGCCTCGTACTTCAAAACAACTATAATTTTACTGTAGAACAAAAAAAACATTCTTATTAGTAGCAATTTTGGTCCATCTTTGTTGGTATGTTTGTTATGAAATTTGATCATGACATAAAGCACAGATGACACCTTCAAGCCACGTTAAAAAGTGAGAAACCCTAAAAAAAAGAGACACGAATTTGGCTGACAGCCTGAGGCGGTGCTGCAGAGCAGGACGGGACTGTCGGGGTGAAGCGGAGGTGAAGTGTTGCGTGGAAAACCGAGCCAAAGCGCTCGCAGGTAAAATGTGGGTGTGAGGGGTGTTTGAGGTTTGAGGGAGATGAATAACAGTGGCTTCATCTCTCCTCTACCCTTATCAGAGACGAGATCTGGGCTGGTGGTGGAGAAGAAACGGAGCTGCTGGTGGTGGAGGGGGGGGCTGTTTTATCTCCACAATGGCTGAAACAGTGCCACTGTTGTGTGTAAACCACTGAGGGATGATGAGGGAGGGGCGCTCCTCGCCTAATTTCCTGCCCCTGGAGCTCAGACACGTCCATCTCCTCCTCAGCACTCTGGAGGAACTTTCTGAATCATCAGGAGCCTGCACAGGTCTGCCCGTCCTCCACGCGGCCGAAAAACAACTGGCGACTGAGGTTTCATTCTTTACAGTTAGCGCTGGAGTTACAAGGCTAATGTAACCATCAAGTAAAGCTAACAGCCCACCCATTACCATGGCAACTGCGGTCCAAAAGTCTGAGGCCGGTGAAAATGCTGGTATTTTGCATTATTTCACCAGAAGGTTAAAGATTTTCTATTTTCACCTCAATTAGTAAAATTTTCCAAACATTGATTTTGAATAGTCTTTTTTAAGGCTTTCCATGAAGACCAAATATGGATCCTAAGTTTTGAATTTACAGGACTACACAGGACAACACAAGACTACACGGGACTTGACAAGATTATACAGGACTGCACAAGAATACACAAGACTACACAGGACAACACAGGACTACACGGGACTACACAGGACTACACGGGACTACACAAGACTTCACGGGACTACACAGGACCAAACAAGACTATACATGACTACACAGGACTACAAAGGACAACACAAGACTACACAGGACTACACGGGACTACACAGGACTACACAAGATTCCACAGGACTACACAGGACTAAACAAGACTATACATGACTACACAGGACTACATAGGACAACACAAGACTACACAGGACTACACAAGATTCCACAAGACTCCACAGGACTACACAGGACTAAAAAAGACTATACAAGACTCCACAGGACTACACGGGACTACATAGGACTGCACAAGACTCCACAGGACTACACAGGACTAAACAAGACTACACAGGACTACACGAGACTACACAGGACTAAACAAGACTATACAAGACTCTACAGGACTACACGGGACTATACAAGACTCCACAGGACTCCACAGGACTACACAGGACTAAACAAGACTCCACAGGACTACACGGGACTAAACAAGACTATACAGGACTACACAAGACTACACAGGACTACACAAGACTCCACAGGACTACACAGGACTAAACAAGACTCCACAGGACTACACGGGACTAAACAAGACTATACAGGACTACACAAGACTACACAGGACTACACAAAACTCCACAGGACTACACAGGACTAAACAAGACTATACAGGACTACACAAGACTACACAGGACTACACAAAACTCCACAGGATTACACAGGACTAAACAAGACTATACAGGACTACACGAGACTACACAGGACTACACAAGAATCCACAGGACTACACAGGACTAAACAAGACTACACAGGACTACACGAGACTACACAGGACTACACAGGACTACACTACTGACCAACAAAAAGCCCCCTAATATAATTATAATTATAATGATAATGTGGATCACCAGACGAGTGTTAGATATTTAAGGAGCT
>JBBPCZ010086556.1:0-11448 GCA_037974445.1 Brycinus macrolepidotus | reverse complement strand
ACAGAGGAAGAATTTCATGCTGTTCACACTGTGTGCTGTGGTGTGTTCACGTATGACAGAATGGTCACTTTCACTTTACATCTTCTCATACCTTCTTACACCTCCTCACACCTTCTAACACCTCACACCTCCTCAGACCTTGTTACACCTCCTCATGCATTCATACACCTCCTCACACCATTTTACACCTTCTCACACCTTCTCACACCTCACACTTCCTCACACCATTTTAAACCTTCTCATGCCTTCGTACACTTTCTCTCACCTTCCTACACCTCCCACCTCCTCACCATTTTACACCTTCTCGTGCCTTTTAGCACCTCACACCTTCTCACACCTTCCTATACCTCCTCACACCTTCTTACACCTCCTCACAACTTCCTATATATGGTTACACCTTCTTATACCTCCTTACACCTTCTGCCACCTTCTGACAACTTCTACCATCTCACAGCGTATCACAGAGGAAACCTGAGCTCATGTTCCTCAACCAGAGTGGGAAGGACCTGAAGGTCAACAGGTCACACCCACATCACCTGATGACTCATCACTCCCACTGTAAGCTGTGTTGGATCAGAAAGTGTAGCTCATCGCTGGTCTGACGGACCAAATGTAAAGTGTGTGTGTGTGTGTATGTGTGTGATCTGCCAAATGAAACTGATGGATCTAAACTGACATGGAGAACTGGAATGAGCCAATCGAGATTCCTGACCATTGTGTCGGTCAAAAAATACCTCGCACATTTCAGACATTCCTGAAACACACACACACACAGGAGCACCACCTTGGCTGTGGGCATGCAGCTGCTGTGTGTAATGTCTTTACACTGGCAGTTCCCACGGGCAGGGGGGTGGTTTTCAGCCGCTTCACACACTCACACACCCTTCCTTTCTGACAGGTTTGCGTGAGCAGTTTGCAGGTAAAGGTGTTTGTGTGTGTGTGTGTATGTACTTTCATTGGAAGCAATTTGTCACATCACTAATTAATCCATCACAAACTGCTCTCTCTATCTCTCTCTCTCTTTCTCACACACACACACACACACACACACACACACACACACACAAGGTGGTAGGAGGCTAGTGGGTAAAACACTTGCCCATGAACCCAATGACCACAAAGTCGCAGGTTCAACCCCCCCACCCCCCCACTTTCTACACTGTGTCCTTGAGCAACATACTTAACCCTCAGTTGCTCCAGGGGGACTGTCCCTGTAACTAATGATTGTAAGTCACTCTGGATAAGAGCATCAGCCAAATGCCCCCTTTACCCTTTACCCATGTCGTGACCACAGCCAGATCTAGTTTATGGGTGAAGTGTGTGATGGCCTAGGGGCACCAAAAACAAAACAAACAAACAAATAAATAACTCCTTTGAAAATATTAACAAATTATGTCAGACTGCATTAAATCTCTTCAGGTTCTAGACTAGTGTTGAATAGAGCCTTTTTAAAGGGACAGTTTGGTGAAAAACCCAGACATTTCCAGAGCTCCACTGACCCCAGACCAGCCAATCAGTCGATCAGGCGATCAGTAATTCGGCTGATCAGCCAATCAGTTGAACAGTCAATCAGCCAATCAGCTGATCATTCAAGATGTGTTTTAGTCCAAATTTAGTTCAAAGCTAGATCTCTGAGACTAACGCTAACACTGGAAGTCAAGAGTCACCCAAATCCAAACACAGTAAATAGGAAGAACTTCAACTCTCATCCACAAACTCCACCCACACAATAAAGGACCCAAGGACTAATCAGTGCACACGACCACGCCCCCAGCAGGACATTAGCAGGAAATCAGCAGAACATCAATAAGACTTCAGCAGAACATCAGCATGACATCAGCAGGACATCAGCGGGGCATCAGCACATCATCAGCAGGACATCAGTGCGACATTAGCTGGACATCAGTGGGGCATCATTGGGCCTAACTGACCCAGTCTCCACTGGCTTTCAAAGGGATATGAATCCTCACACATTTAGAACTTGTTCAGGAATGTCCAGCATAAATAAATGATAAACAACTGAAATTCTGGCTCTGAATGTTAAACTAAGCACCTTCAGGTTTGGAGTTTTGAGGTCATGGTATGTATGGCATGGTGAGCTGTCACTACTCATCAACATCACAACGGCAATGTGAGGAGGGGAGGGGGAAGTCAAAAACACAAAACAATGCAGGTGCATTTTGAAATGATGTAACTGATTACTGCAATTTTACTTTCAATTATTGATTATTAAGCTTGAATTATATGCAGTAACAACTGGACAGAACAATATGCACTGTACATTTTTGCTACAAACTCAAATGACTGGCTTCTCTTGTATGATTTCTCAATAGTTTCATCCAACCTTATAACTGTGCATGAACTCCTAACTTATTGAAGCTGTGTGTGACCTAACTGAACTCATTTTCACAAGCTGAATATAAAAAATAAAAACAATACAATTAACAAAAATAAAAGTTTTCTTTGTCTATTTTAAGTGAAAACAAGTGCAAACCATAAATCAAAGTAGAACACTGTCAGTGCTCAAAGTGCAGAGTGACCAGATATTTCTTCAAGCATGATACAGAGCTCTGGACCTGAGATGGTTACAGCTACACAGCCTAGCCTAAGATATGGTCATATTTCTGAAAAAAAGCATATCTATGTTTTCTGGGAGCAGTTGAGACCTCTAGGTGCTAACTATGTCTCATGCAGTTGAAAAGACATGCTCACTTGGGACAAAGATCGCAGGGATGGACAGGTATGCTTTGAGAAGCGGACACAGCAAAGGATATGGATCTGTGGTGGTTCTGTGGTGGCTCTGTAGGTGTCTTTGCATACTGCTTGAGTTAGCCGCAGTGTATGGCACTATTTACTGACGGTGCTTGCAAATTGTTCATGACCTGTCTGTCACTCTTTAGCTACCTGCTAGATAATTAACAGTTAAAATATTTACCCCAGCGCCCTGCCCCGTTCCAGACCCCCCACCAATGTGTGTCCCCCACATCAAAAATCCTTCAGACGCCCCTGATATCTATATATATCTATATATCTATATATCGATAGATATAAAGTAGCAGAACCGCTTTCAGAAATAATTCGTTTCGCCCCGTTGTGCACTACTAGGGGTGGGACGAGATCTCGTCCCACCCCAAGTACTGGACATACAGGACTGGGGTCACAGTAATGTGTGTGTTCAGTTGAAACCTGTAGTGTGTTACAGTCTGCCAGAGTGACTATGTGAATCATATCAGAATTATGGAGTATTATAGAGTATTATACATCATTATAAATCATTATAGATTATTACAGAACACTATAGCACACTTTTATAATGGATCAATAGAATTCATATCACCCCCTGCAGCTGTCGGCCCGTGTATGAATTACTGAACATGGATTCAACTCTTGCTCCACTTCTACTTTCCGAACAATAGGAGGAACCTCCTCTGTGAAGGTAATCTGAACTTTAGGAGGAACATCCTCAGTGAAGGTGTTCTTAACTTCAGGAGGAACCTCCTTAGGGAAGGTGTTCCAAACTTCAGAAGGAACATCCTCAGTAAAGGTGTGTTTGGATTTTGCGGTTTAGGTGGTTTAAGCGGCAGCGAATGGCAGCCTGGCCCAGACACAACTAATCAATCACAGCTTCGCCTGAGGAGCAGAGCTTCACAGCGATGACAGATCATCAAAACACACACAATACACACTCACACACACACACAGCCTTCACAGCGATGACTGAACATCGTCAAAACACACAGACACACACACAAACGCACACAAACAGTTTAGTGGAGGTCTGACCTCTATACCGAACTGCTTCCTCCTCAGTCTGAATGCCAGATCTTCATTATCAGGAAATTCACTCACCAAACAGTTCAGCCGAGGAACCTGCAGAACACGGAGCAGACCTGCAACACACACACACACACACACACAAACATACACACACATACACAAAACAAATGAAAATGAAACAAGAGCAGCGTGTCTCTCAGAGTGTCTGTGTGTGTGTATTGTGTGTGGGTGTGCAGGTAGGTGTGTGTGTGTGTATGCGTGAAAAGGCCTGCTAGCTTTAGCCTGTACACTAGGCTGAGTGGCTGATCCTGACTGGCTGTGACAGAAATCCCAGCATGCTTTGTGCTGCAGACACACCGTAAGGAAAACACACACACACACACACACACACACACACACACACACACACACACATCACAAGAAATTGAGAGACAGAGAGGGACTCTGAGAGGTTGTTATTCAGGATGAAAGTGCGCGGCTCAGTGGTCCTGTGGGCCGAGGGGGGGCAGGGTGTAAAACTGTGTGTGAGAAAGAGTGTGTGTGTGTGTGTGTGTATGTGTGTATGTGTAGCAGCTGAACCCCCCAGTCTGTCTGCTGAGGAACACAACTGATTGAGCAGAAACACACTAACATGAACAGACAGCACACACACACACACAGCGGTCTGTGTGTGTATGTGTGTGTGTGTGTGTGTGTGTGTGTGTGTGAATGGAGGGGGGGGGGTGTGGAAGTGTATGAGAGAGGAGCAATATAAAGGTCTCAGCAGTGTGTCTGTGTTTGTCCACTGGGGGCAATGCACAGCAGTGTGGTTATACACCTGCGATCAGGTATTTTATTGTCGGTTCCATGGTGTTGTGAGGTGTACCTGAGACCCCCTGCTGGGTTTGATTACCCCTTTCACCAGGACATGTGGGTGGAGCTAGAAATAATGCAAATCTCTGACTGGACAACCATCGCCACAGAATCATCAAGCAGGTCAGACTAAAAAACTGAAACACCAGTTAATCAGACTCAGTCACCGACTCCAAAGATCTGCAGACAGGGGGCGTTCTGTCCAAACACCTCATAGCCTCCCAGTGTTACTGAAGGAGACTGTTAGAGTGCTAGCCAAGGAGAGGTGATTAAAATGACCAGTTTTTATACTTATACTTTATTTCATAAACACAGCCTGACAGTGTAAATATCAGATGCTGTATTTCTGCCTCAGACCTGAGCTTAGCTCTGCCCACATCCACCAAATAACATCTGATCTCATAGATGAGATTTTTTTATACATGAAGTCACAATTCATAAACATGATGTCGTAGCAGAGAAGAGCAGAACATCTGAGAACTTCTCTCCTACCCGCATTTTATGGCCCAGAGATACACCACCCTAGTGTGTGTGTTTACTGTGTGTGTGTTTGTAGTGTGTGTGTTTACTGTGTGTTTACAGTGTGCATTCACTCTGTGTTTGTGTTTTACTGTGGGTGTGTGTTTTACTGTGTGTGTTTACAGTGTGTGTTTATATTTTGTGTTACAGTGTGTGTATTTACAGAATGTGTGTGTTTACTGTGTGTGTTTAGTGTGTGTGTTTACAGTGTGTGTTTATATTGTGTGTGTTCACAGTGTGTGTTTACAGTTTGTGCGTTTACTGTGTGTATTTACAGTGTGTTTATTCTATGTGCTTAAAGTGTGCGTGTTTACAGTGTGTGTTTAGAGTGCGTGTGTTTACTGTATGTGTGTTGTGTGTTTGCAGTGTGTGTGTTTATTCACCATGATAGTCCTTGTAAAGCAAGTTGGTTTCTCTGTCTGAGCTGCTGAACGACTTCAGAGAAACAACAGCATCACTTAACCTCACCATTCTCCCCAACACTACCACATTCTACAGAGAGAGAGAGAGAGAGAGAGAGAGAAAGAGAGAATAGAGAGAATTAACAATGAATTTATTCAATTCTTTAAATATTTAATAAGAGATTAAACCGAGCGAACAGAGATCGAGCGCCCACCTCTGGGAGGACTCTGTGTATGTGTATGTATGTGAGTGTGTGTATATATGTGTGTGTGTGTGTGTGCATGAGATGGTAAGTGCCACCCTTGAATATGTGTGTGTGTGTGTGTGTGTGTGAGTGTGTGTGCTCACTCTGCAATAGTACAGTTCACCATATGCACCAGCAGCTGACCCCTCTTGGTCTCCATACACACACACACACACACACACACACACACACACACACACACACACAAATTCAGTGCAGAATCTTCACTGTAGTTTCCACGGTGGGAGCCTGATTTTGTGTATTGTGATTGTGTGTGTGTGTGTGTGTGTGTGTGTGTGTGTGTGTGTATGTGTGTGTGTCTGGCAGGACACACTGGAGCCTCAACTGACCAAAAAAAAAACATCTCCTGGGGTGGAGAAAAGGGGGCAAGGCTATGTAAATATACTGTAATTCAAATGTATTTTAGTTCTTGGATTCTAAATTCAGACATTTAATAAATCAGTACTGAAATAATGACAGAAATACTGGAATAATTTTAATAATCTGTTCTGGAAAAATGAAATTTACTCTCAGGTTCCAGAAAAGTGCAGTTAAAAATGAAACATACGCCCCGTCACACACTCACAGTCACTGTCACACATTTGCCGTCACACTCACACACTCGCCGTCACACACACACACATTCTCCATCACACACTCACAAACTCATCACACACACTCACCGTCATACACTCACACACTCGCCGTCACACACTCACAAACTCACCATCACACACACTCTCACACTTGCTGTCATATTCTCTCACACTCACCATCACGCACTCACTGTCTCACACTTGCCACCTCACACACACACACACACACGCACGCACGCGCACACGCACACACATATATACACCTAAAACTGCACATAGTTTAACTGATTAAAGTGTTTGTTTGTTTGCTTGGTAAAACGTGGCTGTAATGACAGGCCTTACCTGTATGAGATGAGCAGGTACGGTTACCATGGCAACAGAGAGGGAGGCACGCAGCAGGCCTCGGAGCGCATACAGGAACGTGGTGAGGGCGTGGCCACAGGTGGGGTTTTCACGAAAACACACATCATCCCCCCAGAGGGCGGAGCCAAGAGAGTGGAGACCCAATCGCAACACATTCCGAACTTTACCCTAACAGAGAGAAATTTTTTTCACTAATAATACTAATATTAAAAAAATTAATAATTTGACAAAGAAGCTGAATGATTTGAAGTTGTTTATTTCCAGCAGATTCGCTAGCAGTCCTGTTCAGAGTTATAACTCTCATATTCAGAGTCATAACTCTCATATTCAGAGTTATATTCAGGGTTAACTTATATTCAGGGTTATAACTCTCATATTCAGGGTTCTCGCCCTGTTTCAGTTGCTCCAGGGGCTCTAGAGCCGTAATGTTCAGCTGATGTGGGTTCTGTGGGCTAGTGTAATTAAGTGTTTTTTTATGTTTGGTCACAAAACCTACACACCCCTAAACTCCCTAACACACCCCTAAATACACCCCTAAACATCCCAACACTCCCCAAACACCCAACACACCCCTAAACACCCTAAGACACCCTCAACACACCCAAATACACCCCTAAACACCCCAACACATCCCTAAACACGCTTAAACACCCTAACACACCCCTAAACACCCCAAACAACCCCAACACACCCCCACATACAATCCTAAACACAATCTTAAACATCCCTAAACACACCTAAACACACCCCTAAACACCCCAACACATCCCCAAACACAAAAAAAGTGGTAGGTAAAGACTTGTGTGTAAAGGTGTTCATTACTGATTCATTTCATGTGCCAAATAAAACTCGAACCCAGGCAGCAGAATTCTCACTGTGGCACACAGGTACTGGGGAGGGATTTGCAGAAGGAGGGATTTGTGTGGGGGCGTGGAGGGAGTCTCCGAGGGTTATTCACTCCCTGAGTCCCTCAGAAGGAGTTAATAAATATGAACAGACAGCAGCTGTATTGCTCAATGTGTCTCAGCCTGTTTACCACATCGCTAATGAGACTCGGCTTAAAGAATGAAAAGCCCAGAGGAGCACCTCCCCACCCACCCGCGCACACACACAGACACACACACACACACACACACACATCCACCCCACATCCCCTACATACCCCCCACACCCCCAGCCCTGAGGATCTGAAGCCCTGATCTGTGAGATTCTCCTAAATCGGTCTCATTTACACACACACACATCCTCCATCATTCGAGAAGTACTTCAGTCATTTTAACAAGCTCAGGTCAATACACAATTAAATTTAATAGATACACTTAATCTCAGACATTTTGAAATTTTTATCATCATGTCGACCCAAAACCAACCTGTGAACTGGATCCGTCAAAGCCTTCATTTCGGATAACGGTCCGGATCGACTGCACCAAACCAGCATATGGTCCTAAAGAGCTGGACAGACAGATGGAAACAGCATGTAGACAGAAAAACACCTGAAAGACTCATATAAGAGCAGATCTAAAGAAAAATTATAGAAAACTTCCTTTGTTTTGTTAGGTCTGAAATTTTAAACTGAATTCAAACATCTGGACAGCTGGAGAACAAAATTCAAGGCAAAATTATGTCTAAACTGACTGTAGACCCAGAAAATTCTGTCTGAACAGGAAGGAATAGTCTCAGCGGGTTTGGTGCTTCACGCGAGGCATCCTGCAGGACTATATGATCTACTTTTGATGATGTGATGTAAAGCAGTTTTCAGGAGCAGCTGAATTTCGTTTTTGTTTCCAGAATCAACAGGTCTCAGACCTGCTGTGCTGCTTCTCCGGGGAAACTCCTGTCTGCAGATCCACATTAACACAGCACTAATGGAATCAAATTAACGACAGGCTCCGCCCCCGTTATCGCCACCGGGTCCCACGGGGACAAGCGACACAGCGCTGAAACTCCACCAGAACGGAAGAGTGATTATTCCATCTCTGCCACCCAGCACTTCCAGGTTAAATCAGGGGTAAGATCTGCACACCTGCACACTCACACATTCTCCGCAGAACCTCACACACTTTCTGTTGAGTCATCCTATCTCTATTTACAAAACTCACAGGAACCAGACATAGGCTGTATGTGTAAAGAATACAGGATGACCACAAACTTCATCAACGGATAACAGATTCCAGTTTAACTGTTTATCCTTTAGATCTCAAATGTGCAGCAAATATTCCAGAGCCAGGAAAAGACGTTTTCTATAGTTTTGTCTGTTTTTCACATTAAGTGGTTTCACGTTAGATGATGGGTCGTGTTCTGTTATTTATTTACAGTTTCCTCTGTAAACACACTGGTGCTCAGGCCCAACTGAGTGACAATTTTGTGAGAGGAATCAAAGCCCTGAGTGTGTGAGGCACAGGTTTGGGGGCGCTGGAGCGTGCTCAGTAAAGGTTTGGTCCACAGAGGATAACGTCCGACGTGTGAGTTAATTAATCTCACAGGTAGGTGGGAGTGACCCCCCACGCCATTCACCTGGAGAGCAATTAGTGCCAATTACAGCAACACGGAACAACACAAAGTGACACGGAGTTTTTACAGCAGTCGACAAACGGCCGAGCAGAATATGAGTACAGAACATCCACCTTACAAGATACAGAATTACAAGGTATAACAGGCACTATATGTTATAGATCATTTTAGAACGTTATAGAGCATTATATAGTATTACAGACCATTACAGAACATTATATAACATTATAAAGCACTACTGATCATTACGGAACATGACAGATCATTATAAAGCATTACTGATCATTATAGATCACAGAACATTGAAGAACATTAGAGATCATTATAGAGCCCTTTTTAAATAGAACAGTAGTCATAGTGCCCCCTACACCTCCTGTAGCATATTACAGTCTGTCAGAACAAGTGTGTGGATCATATGAACATTATAAAGTGTTTTTGTTTGATATTAAATTCTGTCTTTCTGTTTAATAAATGTGAATCAGGACAGCTGTGGTTCGGCTCCTCTGAGGTTACGCGTCCGTCAGTCTGAGGAAATACAGATAAAAGCTGAGCGCTAAATGCTAAACACTAAAAGCTTTATGGCCGTTCAGTTTCACCATAAAACCATAATGAAGCGACTGAAACAAACTGCAGGACGAATGACGACAGAATTCCAGAAACACGTCAGTCTGACCTCAGTGTCCCACACATGCACACTCAGACATACATACACACACACACACACACAAACACACTCAGGGGTGGCAATTACCATCTCACACACACACACATACACACAAACACTCACACACACACACATACACACACACACACACACACTCAGGCTGGCTGCTGTCCGAGTGCAGGAACACACTTCCCTCAGTAAACACAGGCCGTCTGCACGGCGGATAAACACGTGTGTGTGTGCGTGCGTGTGTGTGTTTGCAGACATAAAAAGCTCAGAAAGCTCCATAAAGACGGAGCTCCAGATTGATTTGTTTGCGCTGCGGAAAAAAGCGGTTGGCTTTAATGTGTGCAGAACTCCAAACGCCTCACTCCGCACTGCAAACACCACACACTCTAAACACCACACACACACATTAAACCCCGCCTAGCCTCTCGCCCATCGCCCAGCACAACCCAAGCTCACGCTCTACTGGAGTGACCGGGGACTATAAAACCGCCCAGTAACCCAGAACCCCCAAAACAAACAGGACGGGCAGGGTGGAGTTTCATGTATTACTACTGGTTATCATTAATAATGATCTTTAATGATCTTAGTAAAAATTAATAATAGATCCTCCACACTGTTTACGTTTTAAACTGGTCTTACATCCAGTTTAACAATTTCTGACTTTCACTCAATGAGTGGAGAAACTGAACCTCCACCTTCATTCCAGACCTCCTCAGTCTGAGATACTTTATTATCATCTGAATCTGAAAGTTATTGATGTGGTTACAGAAAATCCTTTTTGTTGATTGGATCATTAACTGTATAATTTATGGTAAAATTTACAGCGCAATTTACAGTGTAATGCAGTGTCTAATTAAGTGTGTAATTAACCTTTGTTTACCTGCTCCGCTGTTCTGCTGCAGGTTCCTCTGGAAGGTAGAAGGTGTGGATCTGAGTGTCATGCAGGAGCTGCGGCTCCATTTTCTTCATCAGGTCAAACTGATGTCCCAAACGAGAGGAGGAGGTCAAATCAGCCTGGACACACACACACACACACACACACACACACACACACATACACACACACACACACACACACACACACACAGAAGAAAGACTGAAACACACACACACACACAAATTCAATGTGTGTATTTGTGTGTGTGTGTGCTGGATGTGAATCAGAGCCCCTGATCTTCTCTGATGTGGATCAGTGACAGCAACCTCCTCCAGGTCAAGACAACCCCTTCAGAACAGCATGAGTGGGCTTCATATGATGACACTATACATCAACACTACACAACTGTACACAACTCTGTACAACTCTGACCAACTACTCAATTCTGTAGTCTAAAGAATTGAACTGTTTAGAATTCTACAGTACTGTGTAGAAATGTATATAAATCTGTGTAGAACTTTTTTTTTTTTTTAAGTGATAGTGATCATTCGGTCACTACAGCACACAGTGTGAACAGCACGAAATTCTTCCTCTGTATTTAACCCATTCACCAAGTGAAGCAGTGGGCAGCCAG
>JBBPCZ010086546.1:0-11448 GCA_037974445.1 Brycinus macrolepidotus | reverse complement strand
AAGGATATATTAAGGATATATAATTATAGCCACAATTAAAAAAACATAATTATAGCCACACTACAGTGCTGTGTGCAATGTAACAGTAGAGTTATTGTCCAACAAACTGAAGACTAGAGACTATGAATAGAGAAGAAAAACAGTACAGATGTACAAAGAGTACCTTCAATAAAAAAAGTTATAATTGTGCAAATGAGGCATTTGTAGTGATTGTCATTGTGCAAAGGTAGCAATTTGTGCAAGCATTGCAGTATGTGGACAGTGTTCAAGCAGACATAAATGCAATGTAAACATTCACTCTTGTAGCAGCGATAAAAAGTGACAAGGTGGTGTTATGTAGTTCAGAGCAGGGTGTGGTGTTATGTAGTGCAGAGCATGGAGTAGACAGTTCAGTGTGGGCGGGGGCAGCATTGTGTTCAGGAGCCAGACTGCTTGGGGGAAGAAGCTATTTCAAAGTCTAGCAGACCTGCTCCTGATGCTGCAGAATCGTCTACCAGATGGGAGGGGGGTAAACAGTTCATGGCAGGGATGGTGGGGGTCCTCCACGATTCTGGTGGCCTTATGGATGCAGCAAGAAGTGTAGATGTCCTGCAGGTTTGATTGAGAACTGCTGATGATACGCTCAGCGGTCCGCACAATCCTCTGAAGGGCTCTGTGGTCGGAGGCGTGGCAGTTTCCAGACAGTAATACAGCTGGTCAGGATGCTCTCAATGATGTAGAAGGAGGTGAGAATGCGTTTTGGGAGGTGCACCTTCTTCAGTCATCACAGAAAGTGCAGGCGCTGCTGGGCTCTTTTGGTCAGAGATCCGGTGTTGTTGGTCCAGGAGAGGTTCTCTGTAATGTGAACACCAAGGAACTTGGTGTGCTCCTCACTCTCTCCACTGTGGCGCCATCGATGCTGAGTGGAAGGTGGCCAGCCTGGGTCTTTCTGAAGTCAGTAATCAGCTCCTTTATCCTGTCAACATTAAGAGACAGATTGTTGTTCTTGCACCAGACTGCCAGCCGTCGCACCCCCTCTCTGTACGCCATGTCGTTGTCCGTGATGAGCCCCACAGCTGTGGTGTCGTCTGCAAACTTGATGATATGGTTCATGCTGGAGCTAGAGGTGCAGTCATGAGTCAGCAGCGTGAAGAGTAGCGGGCTCAACACACAACCTTGGGGGGCGCCTGTGCTCAGCGTGATGATGTTGGAGCTGGTTTTGCCAATCTGCACTGTCTGGGGTCTTCCAGTAAGGAAGTCCAAGATCCAGTTGCAGGTTCCAGTATCTGGATACAGTGCCACAGATAAGTAAAGGTTGCAGCATTCTGGATCCAGCACCACAGACAAATAAAATGCACAGCACCTTCCCACAGCACTACTACATCCCACCTGTAAGGCTGAGAGAAAGCATGAGGGCGAAGAGGGATGTTACCCCAAATAGACCCACACCCAAAATTAACAGAAAAATAATCCCTGGCTTGGCTGACTATTGCCACTCATCAGCCAAGAAAAAGAAAAGAAAAGACATTAAGAAATCAACTTACCTAAATCCACCTTATCATATGGGAATAAAAGGAAAAAAGCACCCATAACCGATAATCCCTCAGGCATAGACCCTTGTCACACTTCTTCTGCTGGCTTCACTGACCAGCGTCCATGCTGTAGTCACACTGGCTCTTGGTTTCCCGGATCCTCTTCTGGTGTCCTTGGCATCTACCGAATATGTCTTGGCTCAACTGTGCAGCTCCTCCTTGGTGGTGCACTGGAAAAAGGGAACAACCAGAAAGCACTCAGACCCCACACTCAACACAACCCAAAAGGCAGTGCTCTGTCTGAACATGGCTGCTGTGAGGACACCTCTGCTCAGAGTCAACCCACAGAAGGCTGCCGGACCAGATAACATTCCTGGTCGTATGCTCAGAGGATGTACAGACCAGCTGACAGATGTTCTCACAGACATCTTCAATATCTTTCAGAGCACCACCATTGTTCCAACATGCTTCAAAGCCATCACTATCATCCCCATGCCAAAGAAGTCATCAGTGTTCTGCCTCAATGACCTGCCCTGGTCCTGTCACACTCACACCTATCATCATGAAGTGGTTCGAGAGGCTTGTCATGAGGCTGTCCCCCTCACTGAACCCCCTGCAGTTTGCATACCATCCCAACCATTCTATGGATGATGTCAACACCACCGCTCTTAAACTCACCCACCTGGATAAAAAGAACACTTACATGAGAATGCTGATCATAGACTTCAGTTCAGCATTTAACACCATCATTCTTCAGCATCTTTATTTTACTTTACACTTCATCTGATTGGGAAGCTGAGACTGCTGGGTCTGAACACCTCTATCTGTAACTGGATCCTGGACTTCCTGACTGGGAGACCTCAGTCAGTCAAGATCAGGAGCAACATCTCCAGTGCCCCCTACTTTTCACACTGCTGATCCACGACTGTGCTGTAATACACTGTTCAAACCATCAAGTTTACTGATGGCACAACTGTGATGGGTTTGATCAGTGGGAACAACGAAGCGCCGTACAGAGAGGAGGTGTGTAAAGCCAACAACCTGTCTCTGAATGTGGACAAAACAAAGGAGATGGTTGTTGAGTTCATATCAATGGCTCCTCAGTGGAGATCGTCCAGAGCACCAAGCTCCTTGGTGTTAACATCACGGAGATCCTCTCGTGGACCCCACCCACCACCAGGTCCATTGCTAAGAATGCTCAGCAGCGTGATTACTTCCTGCAGAGACTGAGGAGAGTGCCCCCCCCAATCGCCACCACGTTCTATAGAGGCACTATAGAGAGTATTCAGCTGAATCACAGTTTGGTATGGGAATTGTTCTGTTCTGGATTACAAGACTCTAAAGAGGATAGTGAGGACAGCTGAGAAGATCATTGGGTCTCTCTCTCTACAGTATCTGTTATAATTCTGTATTTATTCAAAGTAGTACTGTAGTTATTTTGTCGACTACACGAAATGTTGTCTTGTCCAGTTGTTTTGTTGCTGTTGTGTCTTTCTTGCACTCTCTTTTGTCCTGTCTGCAGTCGTATAGTGTTCTGTTTCTGTTCTTGTGTTGCACCATGGTCGTGGAGGCATGTTGTTATTTTCACTGTGTACTGTGTGTATGGTTGAAATAACAATAAAACTACGTGCCTTGTGCACCCAGAGAGCCAACTTCCCTTTTACAGGACTTGAGAGCACCATATGTCTGATCCTAAATAGAGAGTTCTTCCTGTCCCAAGTGTTTTGGGAATTGATAAAAGGAATGAAATCAGTGGTGACGTTAGGCGATAATGACTAATGCCTGTATTGTGATGTATTTTGAGTGAAATCCTTTTGTTTTGCCAGCCATCTTGTTTTTTACTCAAAATTTGTCAATGTTACTAAATGTACCTTAGGCTGACATTCTCCATAGCATCTATCTGCCCATGATGTGTGCTATGTTCAGTTGTCTTATTATTTCCATGTGAAAAAATGTTATAATGCTGTTTAAAAAAGTCAATGTTTAGGGAATGCTATTTAAAAATTGTTGTTGTTTGCATTATGTTGTATAAAATTAGCCCATGTTTGCACAACATTGTGTAAAATTAGCCAGTTTTTGGGCCATGTTGTACAGAGGTAGTCAGTGTTTGGACCACACAATATAAAATTAGTGTTTGGGCCATGTTGTAAAAAATTACTTGGTGCTTAAGGCATTTTGTATAAAATCAGTTGGTGTTTGGCCCACATTGTATAAAATGAGAGTGTTTGTGCCACATTGTATAAAATGAGAGTGTTTGTGCCACATTGTATAAAATTAGTGTTTGGGCAACATTGTCTAAATAAAGCAGTGTATGGGCCATATTGTGTTATAGGGGGGAGCATTTGGGCTGAGTTATATAAAAGGGGCAGTGTTTGTGCTATGTAATTTAAAAGGGGAACAGTGTTCAGGCTGGGCTGTTTCTCACTCCACCAATATGTCTTTGGAAGGTAAAAGGCCCAGGTGTTCCATCTCTCTGTATCTCAGAGGCACCATGTGTTCCATTCATTTCTCATCCCAACCTCAACATAGAAAGTTAATAAGCAAAGAACCACCTCTGTGACTCCAGGGGCAAAAACCTTCCCCACAACAAGCCCTCTTCCCGACCTGTGGCTGGCATGCCTCCTTGGAATGAAGCAGCCATTAGTTAACTTATTCTGGGTGAAGGGAAATGGGTCCGACTGGAGCTATGGCATTGGTCTGCCTGCTGGAGAGTCTGTTGCATTGGTTTATTTACAGAGCAAGCATAAATAAATATATACACAATCAAGTGTTCACTGCCCCCCCTGTATAATGGCACATTTTCCCTTTTTGTAAGACTAACAGAGGCATTTCAGAGCCTCATCTGGGTGTAGAAAGATAATTTATAGATTATTGGCTTTGTATCAGATCCTTTATCCTTCAATATCTAAGAAACGCATTAAAAACCGCATTGAAATGCGAAGAATGCCTGCCGTCACCCACCCACATGTTTTGCTTACTAAACACTTAAGAAGGGTTTATTGATTAGAAAGATGAAAGCTTCTTATGAGTTTCTCTGTGCACACTTAACTGGCATGCAAATGTGAAGCCACTTTTTTTGCACCGACCCTCAGCCCCAAATCTTCACTGCAGTAACGCCACAGGCTGAGAATAGCTTTTAATATTTCATTGGGATTGAACCGAACCATATGCCATGTTAAAATGTATTCCTAAACGAGGGGATGGGGAGGAGGGCACTTGGCTGGCTCATTTTACAGAAGCCAAAACAGCGCTGCATTCACAGCCCTGTTGTTTTTTTGGTCTTAATTAAAAAGAGAACAACAGCAGCCGGCACACTGACATTTCCCTTGTCTAGACTGATAGCGAGAGTAACGTTCCTCAGCTCAATAAACACACGCTCCATCTTTATGAGTCGAACTGGGTCTTTATGAGTCGAACTGGAGCTCATTTCTCTCAGAAAAAGGTCCCGTCTCATCCTGCTGGGCTTTGCACTCTTCTAATTCTATTAATAAAACTCCACTAGCTCATAATTATCCACTGTTTTGATAATAAAGCTAAAATACAGCTGCAAAACACTCCATGTTGTTTTTGCCAAATGAAGGGAGGCGACTGTTGGTGGACTTTCTGAAGAAAAAAAAAGGCCTGGGAGTGTCAGGGATCTTTAATGTTTTTAATTATGACTTCCATTTGTTTTCCTCCTGTATCTGGAACATAGGTGTCCTCTGGAGGCTCTGAGCACAGAGGAGTCATTATTTGGTTACAATGGGCAGACAAGGCTTTGATGTAAATGAGCCTGCAGCTGCGGGAGACTGAGGAGGAGACAGCGGAGCTTAAGTTACTGCCAGTCATTGACTCATCTCAGCAGGAGAAAGTTTGACCAGGCTGCAATATGTTTGATTCTCTCAGAGGTTCTTCCTCATCCTCTTAGGGAGTTTTTCCTTTTAAGCCTCCGTTCCTCACAGTGGTTCTTCTTCATGCTCTTATGAAGTAATTTGTTTGAGCTTTAGTTCCACTCCTTTTGAGTCCTGGTTCTGTTTAGTGGTTCTTCCTTATGGATCTACAAATATATTCTTTTTAAGTCTAGGTTATTCTCAGTGGTTCTTCATCATGCTCTTAGAGAGTTTCTCCTTTTGAGTCTTGGTTCCTCTCAGTGATTTTTCACCATGGACTTATTAAGTTATTCCTTTTGAGCCTTGGTTTCTCAGTGGTTATTCCTCCTTTTTCGAAAAAGTTATTCCGTTTGAGTCTTGGATCCTCTCTGTGGTCCTTCCTCATACCTTTAAAAAGTTTTCCTCAGTTCTTCTAATTTTTTTCCCCACTGCCAAAATGTCTCCAAAAATGAAAACTTATGAAAAAATTCTTAAAGTTGATACTTTGTTACTGTCCACTAGTGCTCTGTTGTCTCTCTCAGAAAGGAAACCCTGCAGACTATCAAAGATAATGCAGTACTCCAGACTAAGCATTAACTGATATAGGTGGAACACCCCTTTTTGATCCTCTTAAAAACTTAAAGAATCGTTACGAACACAGGGTTTATTTACAGATACGACTGTGGAATTTAACAAGCGGTGGAATTAGCACGGACAGTGACGGCGGCCTGGCGGATCTTTGATGAAGACAAAACAATCCGATCCACTCTGATCCAGCAGGATTTGAGCAGAGCCGTGGCAACAGTGAGCGCCGTGTCGAGATGACTTATTCATGCTCCTCAGAGTAATCCACCATTTCAATATCCTGTGTAAAAACAAGGAGACAGAGTGTGTGTGTATGTGTATGTGAGCATGTGTGTGTGTGTGTGTGGGTGTGTGCATTCTTAGCGAGACGATTTAACAAACCAATTCAGAGGGTTCCGAGTAAACCTCAACTGAAGCTGAAACGTGACAAACTGCGGTCAAACAGAAGTTAAAAATGGACCTGGCGGGGAGCTAAAGGAAATAAACATTGCATTAATCTGTGGAGCGAGCGGAGACGGATGGAGATGCCAATTTGCTTTCTCTTCTGCAGCTGCAACACTTGTAATCCGCACTACTGTTCATTTACTGCACCACAGATAGTCATTATTTATGCTGCACCATATGGCCGATTTAATCATTCAAACAGTGTGCCATAAATGATTTGATCATTTGCGCAGCGAGGAAAGAAACCTCTTAAGGCAAGTGATCAAAATATCGATATCTCACTTTGTGTATACAAAAGCCTGATGGCATCTGTGTTAGGGAAACAAGGCCCTGCCGTTTCCTTAGTACTCACGAGCGGGTAAAGAAGGACTCCATTCCCATTCAGCTTGCATCCTGGTGCTGTTCTGTTATGCATGAATTCAGTACATGCTGCTTATTCCCGACCTGTTGCCATCCCTATCTGTGTATGCTCCGCTCTGAAGTGGCTCTATCGAGGCTCTAGTGGGAAGATTACAGCACTCTCGCTTTCCAGGCCCATCTTTTAGAACTGCGGCATGAAATCTTGAGTTCTGTGTAAAAGCTCCATTTGACCAAAAGAAATGGGTTTCTCAGAGGCAGTTACACCATATAGTCAACCATAAAGCCATTCAGCACATTGATTACTAGCCCTGGGAATCTGCTTATTATTTATAGTCAGAAAAACAAGTGGAGATATTTTCAAAGGAGAGTTATGCAATTAACATCCTACTCTGCTCTGTGAAGTATATAAAAATGCTGAGTGGGCCCAGCAGACTTTGGTTCAGACCAAACTGGCTGAGAAGCGTTGGGGGTTGTCTTTCAGTTTTATTCTGAATAACAAAAGACTAAACAAAAACAAAAAAGAAATCAAGAAATACCTGGAAATGCTAGGTTGGCAAACACAGGACCAGACACAAGACCAGACTAAGGAGCAGTGAGTCTAATTTGCAATGCACAACAAGAAAAGGTGCGCTAGCAAACTAAACACAGGTGAGAATGCTAACGAGAAGGGGGAGCCAAGAGATCCTGACTGGTCATCAGGAGCAGTGGCTAAAACTACCTCTGTATTTAGAAGTGTGAGAAAGACCTCGGTAAACGAGGATGAAGATTGTGCCCATGTTCAGTGTCTTTTGTAAAGTTCCACTAGGCATGAAAATTTTCTTGGTTGGGATGACTGATTGGGACAGTGGTGCACACACACACACAAACACACACACACACACACACATTCACACAGACACTTTACAGTCAAAGCTAGAAAGAAGAGGAGGAGGCATGAAGCTGCTTATCTCTGCCCCCTGTTGGGCATATTTGCTCTAGCACTTTAGGAGTCCATCACTGTATAAAATCCTGCACATATATTGTTGTTATGAGTTTATTATCTTGCCCATTCTGCTCCCTGAAAATAGACATTTAAATTGGAAATTCTACTGGTTTTCCTGCATAATTAAATGGTAATAAGGGATGCATAAGGTGGGTGTTTCTAATAAAGTTGCCAGCGAGTGGAAGCACAACGTCAGTGTTTCTAATAAAGTGGCCAGTAAGTGGTAGGTATTCGGCGAGTGGAAATCCTTCATGGCCAGTCAGTATCTCCAAGGCTTTATTATTATTTTTTTTATTGAATTGGAGTTCAAACATTTCATTCACCTCTGGTCTTACATGGCAAATGTCAGTTGAGAACCTTCCCAAAGTACAGGTATATTTATGAATTCCTCATTGTTCTTGGAAAAAGGAACAGGTTTCTGTCTGAAGGAGTACTCTGTCTATAGGTAAAGTGCTGGAATTAGTGGAGAGAAGTAATTAAATAAGCCGAGCAGCTTTCATCTTCTCATCAGTAAGCTCAGCACTGGCACTTCTAGTGGCTCCTCACAACTCTCCACATGAGATATTTGTAGTGCAGATCAAAGCAATGAAATGGATCATATACGTTGAAGAGGCTCTGTGAAGCTTTTGAGAGCTCTTTTGAAGAAAAATACCAAGACTGTATGTGGTGGCTGGCATGACCAGCTGTAAACAATAACATGCCATTAATTACAATGCTGAGGCTGTGGTTAATGCTGAGAATCAATACAGAATTATGTTAGGTCTTTAAATATCTGGAAGGCATTTTGACTTCTCACAACCTTCAGAACGTAAAGCCATATGTTAGAAATTTACAAGATCAAATTTTCAACTCCACTCCACAGAGGGGAACAAACAGGACTGAGGCTGTGAGGGGTCACGAAGGTCAACACACCCTCATAACTCATTCTATCAACCTAAACCTTCTGTAAAAGTTCATAATAGCAATGAAAAAGATCATTATATCACCAGAATTTGAAAACTTACAATATTGCACACCACTGATTTGTCTACAAACCTACCACCACAAAACCCCCAGAGCACTAGGGCTGGCCCAAATCACATCAATCAAAGCAAAAGTCATAATCCTAAAATTTTGATTAAGTATTTCAGTATTGTCACTGCTGCAGTTATAAATATATATCAATATATCCAGCAGTGTACTAACAGTTAGACAGAAGCTCTGCTGCTTGTGTGCCATATGTTGCTATAGAAGTCATGATTGTAGCTTTTTCGAAAAAGATAGCAGCTGTTTCCAGGTTACTTGTAAGCAGCACAGTGTTAAAAAGTACTTTTCTGACTTTGTAACAGTCTTGCCCTGTCATGTCTCGCTCCTTTCTTTCACCCACTGTTCTGTTTTCTGCTCCTCCTGTCACACCCTGACTTTATATATAACATGTGCTTTCTGTTTAGTTTCGATTCCTTGTCATGCCCCTGCTCCACATGCTTCCTCCAGAACTCCGCCCTGATACATATTCTTCTTCTTCTTCTTCTTCTTCTTCTTATTATTATTATTATTATTACTATTATTATTATTATCATTATTATTATCATCTGTACATTTGTAACCACTCCCCTGTCACAGCTACCCTTGGTTAAACCTGTGAATTTACGCCCCTCTTTGTCTATGTGTCTTTGTCGGTCATCCATAATCCTTACCCTGTATGTGGCTGTCACGTCTGGGCCGCCTGAGTCCCGCCTACAGCGGCCCTGTCACAACAAAATGAGTACACAAGTTCGATCGCATCCAGGATGACGTCAGTACAGGTATGAGTCGGAGCCCGGTGCCGTGCAGCTCAGCTGTTTCGGATTAGAGAGCCCTTCGCTCCTCAGCATTAATGAGAGTTCCTGATTGGTTGTTTGTGTTGAGCCCCTGTGTGTGTGCGTGTCTAAATGCCTGCCAATTCAAAACGACAGGCATGCAGTCACCCATCACCTCACCTTGCTCTCTCTGCTACGACTGTTAGTTCTAAGCTAGCACTGAGGAGCTGGCCCAGGCTTTGCCTCACTCCTATCTGGTTCTCTTCACCTCCTCGACTCGCACTTTGTGTGGCAGACGGATCGCGGTTCGAGACGAGGCACGGAAGCCAAGGCAAAGATGACTAAAGACTGTCTGCGGACAGCGTCTGTCCCCTCTATGCCTCTGTGTGTCTGTTCTCTGTTTTCCCTACAGACTTGACTTGAGAGCAGCCCAGCCAGAGTGCTAGACGTTCCCCCCTTGTGAGGCTCCAGCAGGAAAGAGGAGCTGAATTTACTGGTCACCAGTGCGTGCGCCTAAGAGTATCGGGACCGATACAGCAGCCAGCTGATCGGGTCCCTGTAACCCCTGCCCGGCGGAGGGGGGAGAGACTTCGGTGGTTGGATCTAGCACCACCTCAGTTCAAGGACTTGTTTCGTTTGGATCTTTCAGGCTCACCCCTTGTTCTCAGTTTTGAATAAACAGTCTTGTTCGTTCAAGCTCTCTCGCAGCAGCGTCCTCCTTGCTCGTACCAGCCATGACAGAGGCTCCCTGTTCTTTGGCGTTTTTGTGTTTACTTGTCAGTACCAATAGTGCCTGTGTGTTTGCAAGTGTGTCCCTCCTCGTCCTCCTTACACCTGAGATTGTTACAAGCTCTTGATCTTGGAAACTCATTAATAAAGATCTTTAAAACATATTTTAGCATTTGTAAACAATTTTACGCATTTTTTTAAAAACATTTTAACCTCTTTTCACCATCATTAGGATCATCCTCATGGCTTTAGGCTAGACTAAACAAGAACATAAAAAGCATAAGCAATTTATTATTACACTTTCAAACACAGTGGCCTACTAATCACTGTACAATTAGTGGTCAGTTATTAACAATAAATGAATAACTAATCTTGTTAAGAAGCACACATTCAAGTAAGGTGTTTCCACTTGTGGTGCAGCCCAAAGTAGGATTAGTCTCCTTTTTGAATTAGAGTTTCTTCCTCATACTGTCAGGACTGGACCCACATTTCTGTTGCAGAAACTGAACTCCTCCACCTCGGTAAGGCTTCACTTCCAAGTTGCATGCTCCACCTTTCACCCATCGCCTGCTTTGATCGGCTCCCACAACATTTGCCAGGGGATAGAGATGGAAACCCACCTTACTGGTGATACCCTCACAAACACACACACACACACACACACACACACTCGCAGAAAACCGCTAACAGCTTTCAGTGAAAATGACCTGGGAGAGGAGGTTGAGACATCCTCTGAAGCACTGGTTGAATATGTTTGGCTAACAAGCATGTTGGCCCTGTTATTCGGTATGAATCCCAGTACGAAAGCCTAATTTACTGGCCCTTAGTGTGGATCTCGTGGTCACACCGTTGCCATGGTCACCACAGGCTTGGCGCTCAGCCTTGCCCGGGTGCAGACCCCAGGGATAAGATGGAAATCCCAGTCAGGAAGCAGCATTACCATCTGCAGTTGACATTTGACAGAAAAGTGCTTTTGCTTTGCTACAGTCTGCTTGTTGGAGAAGTGTAAAACACCTTAATATAGCTCTGAGGACCTAATATATAGTACAAAAAATAATGCATTTACAATAGTGGCTGCTGAGTTACTATGCCTGTGCCACACATACACACACACACACACACACACACACACACACACATATATATATATATATATATATACACTCAACAAAAATATAAACGCAACACTTTTGTTTTTGCTCCCATTTTTC
>JBBPCZ010086515.1:0-11449 GCA_037974445.1 Brycinus macrolepidotus | reverse complement strand
GGCCACACTCCAATGGATAGACAAAAGTGTTATGTCATACCTCCCGCACGTGTGTGTGTGTGTGTGTGTGTGTGTGTGTGTGTGTGTGTGTGTGTGTGTGTGTGTGTAGGATGTTGTACTCGCCCACTTTAGGGTTGGAATGAGGAGCAGTAATGAGTTGAGGATGTGCATCAACTCCTAATTCCAGCTAATTGCTCACTCAGTCTCCATCTTCAATTACATTATGCCCAGGAGGACGCCACACTTACGCACAGGCGCTGAACACACACTCCGAGGGGCTTCACTCCACTAACGCCTTTCCACACTGATGACATCAGGCTGCGGCGGCTGTTTTACACTGCTGTTTTATTCATGACCCTGATACTCATAAACTTTGTCACAACACTGCAGTTCAAGTACTCAGTAATAACCCAGTAATAACTACTCCACTTAAATGACACAACCAGACATAAATATCAAAACAAACCTGTTTATTTCACATAGCAGGATTTATCAGCTAGCCAGATAAATTAAGCCTACACTTGAATGTGGTCCAATAGGAATGTCCCTCAGCTCTTTTCCTATTGGACAGGCTCGACTTTGGGCTTAATTTATCTGGTTAAATTGAGAAATCCTGCTTTGTGAAGTGTCCCTCTCCAACAATTCTTTTAAATGGTCATTCTTCATTCTTCTTCGATTTACTTATTCAGAATTATTTAGTAAAACAATAAACACACAAATGAAATGTTTATTTTATATTAATGGTCTGAATATTATTAGAATTGTCCTAACTAAAACATTTGACACTTTTCCACTGGCACAGGGATCCAAGCCGTACCGCAAATAAATGTTTTTCCATTACAAATAAAGTGATCTGTACCCGAGCCGTACCCATGCTGCTCGATGGCAGAGCCAAAAGTGGGCCGCAGCTGAGCTGACTGCATCACTGTTTTCTGAATGGCCAAAATGTTGCCATGACAACAGACAGACTTAGAAAGAGGCCATTGTTTTTTTTTTTACTGCCCGCACAAAAAAACCAACAGTGGAAACACAAACTAACAACTGGGAAGTTGACAAAGCACTACTGTCTATTTTGGCTGAAGATAAATATCAGTGGGAGTTTTCTATGACACTAACAAATTTATCCTTAATGCTGTGAGAAACACGAAGGTGATCCAGGACATCACTAACAAGTTAGCTGGGTTAGGTATTCACCGCACGGCTGAACAATGACAAGAAAATGTTAAAAAACTCAAACAAGACTATAAAAAAGTAAAAGACCACATTGACAGAAGCAGCTCTGACAGAAAAATGTTCCGCTCCATAGATTCGACTCCATTGATGCGGTTTTGGGAAAATAACCAGCCATAAACTGTGGGGAGAGAATTGTGCTGCTGACGCATCAGAAACTCCGTTATGGGCTAAAAGATACATTGGAAAATCAAAGTTCTGTACCATCACAGCATTGTTTAGGTACAGCACGGTTCCTGTATACCTACGGAAAAGTGACGATTGTCACGATGGCATCTCTCAGAGGAAACCCCACATTGATTGCCCAGTCTGGACTGACTTACTCCAAATTCAGCTCCACCCTGGCTATGCCCACCAATGGTCACCCATACCCACAGCTAGTTCTGGGCTCATTAACTCTACCGTTATTGTTTTGTTGTTCACTCCTGAGAAGGTCTTGTTGTCTTTAAGTGGGTTTCAGTGCGTTTATGGAAATGAGCTTTGTTCTGATTGGCTGTCCTGCATTTTGTCTAATTAAAGAATCAGTCCAGGCTGAAACACTTACAGTGTGAATGGGCGAGGCTAAACTGCTGCAGACTGGATAGGTGCACAAATGCAAACTCACTGATTTTTGTGACATCACAGAAACAATAAATTTGACACTTAGTTTTAAAATAAAGATGATTTAGACTAGAAACTGAATTTTATATTGAAAAAAGTATAACCGAAACTGATAATGAGGCATGTGATTCCAAACTTTTGAACTATATTTTGAGACAAACTGATTTAGGTTGATCATGCTGACCCTAGAGTTGGACGTGTTTGTTGATGAGGTTTATAAAGCTGTAAAATGCAAGAAATCATGAATTTGTAGGCAGGGTATGGATATACAGTACTGTGCGAAAGTCATGAGCCACCCCTCATTTCTTTACATTTTGAAAATATGCGCAAACATGTTTGTAAATACCGTATACAACACTAAGACAGTTTGTATAATTCTACAAGCTTTAAAGTCAATATTGATATTATCACTGTTATTCTTCAAAACAGCCTGAACTTTCTTGGGCAAGCTTTCTTGTAATTTCTTGAGGTGGTCTTCAGGAATAGTTCTCCAGGATTCTTGAAGGACATTCCAAAGCTCTTCTTTGGATGTTGGATGCCTCAGTAGATCTGAGCTTTGGGGAGGCCGACCCATGGCTGATGGTGTTCCATCGTGTTTTGTTCTATCAAGGTGCTTTGACTGCTTTAACAGCATGTTTGGGATTGTTTTCATGCTGAAAAATGAAGTCGTTGCCAATTAGGTGCTTTCCAGATGGTGAGACTTTTCCGTAATACTACAGGTCAGTTCATTCAAAAGTTAATGCAGTTGGATCTCTTTGTTCATATCAATTCATTTAGATGCAACAATGCATTTATACACAAATCTGTCCTGCAGTCTGTCTCCACTTCTCTTTTTTGTGCCCCTTGCCCATTCCCCTTCCACCCTCTGAAGATTCTTATTCAGGACATGAACGATCCAACCTGCATCTTATGTTATTGTCAAGAGCAGGCATTTCTGAATGCCAATGATGTCCGCTGGCTAAAACCTAACACAAGCCCGCATTATTCATTAGGCAGTTTCTAAGTGTGCTGCAGCTGGAATGAGCTGCTTGGTTCCGAAGTGGGACGAAGGGTGAGGTCAGAAGTGAGTGACTGTGACGCCACAATGCCGTTAATGACTCTGCCTGCCATCGTTCATTGGCCACGATGATGACGACAACTCTGTGCTTCGTTGTTTCGGTGCCCTTAATCAGGTTGTGTGTCTCTGACCTTCAGAGTTTGATTAATAATGCCTGACTGGAACCCCTGCCATCACCCCACCTTCTTTCCCCCCCAAACCCCCCTTTGTTCTCCTTTCTCTAGGAATGGACAAATATACTGGGTTTTTTCTGGAAGACTGTCTCCAAGGACTATAAAATTGGAGCAGTTTGGCTCCTTTATTGGTGTATTTATGTTTTGATGTGGTGTTTTCACAGTTTTTAAGGTGAATCACCCCAGGGTGTGGTCAAAAGTGAAGAGTTTCCTTTTTGACAAATTTGACCAGTTAGATATTTGGAGTGAAAGAAAGAGAGCAATGAAATTTAACAAATGCAGGAATTTACTAGAATTTACATCAAATCTGAAATAATGACCTTTGTATTAAAACTGCTTTGTGACAAACTGGATCCTTTTGCTTTGTACGCAACCTGGGCATAATTGTAAATATTCCATCCCTCATCAAAATACCAATCCCATGGAAACATCTGTCCCAGAGAAACTGGTCCAAGCTTCCTAAGGAACTAGTGCATCTTCTACAACTGGTACAAAAATATAGCACCGCCCAACTGCATCTTTTGGGATGCTCTAAATGGTCTTAAAGCACCTGCGCACCTCCTCAAATGCCTTTCTATGTCTGTTTATGTTTCAACACATGACCTTAGATCTCCCATTACTGGCCATCTGCAAATCCCCCACATAAATCACAGCAAAAAAACTGAACAGGTCAGTTTGTATAATATACTGAATTTAGTTTATAAAATGTTCTAATTTTATTTTTTTGTAACTTTTTTTAACCTGATCTGATACCTGTAGGAAGTGTTCTATAATTAAATAATTTTATTATCATTACATTATTTAAAGTTCGAATAACTGAATTCTAAGTATTGAAAGGTTTTCCTCACGTAAGAATTGTATTTTTGTTACATTAAGAAATTATCTATTTAATATGGCTGCTTTGTCACCTGTTGTTTTTTGTTGATACCGATAATCTGAGACTTTGATATTGTCTGATATATTGGTCAGCCCTAGTTTATATCACAGTTTTTTAATATGATTGCTGTAATGAATAAATGGGCGAACATTAAAAGGAATGCAACTTACACAGGGATGTGTTTTGTTTTGAAAATTCTTATTCTGAGGAGTAGTTGAAGAAAAGAAGATATGGGTCTCTATCTTCTCATTCATTGGACAAAACCAAGCTATGTTCTTGCCCTAAGTTTATTGAAAAGTATAAAAATGCAAATTGTTCCCACAGAAAGTCTTATCATTTTAATTTGAAATACTCATTAGTTTTGAAGCGCGCTCAAGCGCATCTCTTTTTCTCCCAGCAGTCACATTAGAAAAATACTTACTGCATGTGGACCCTTTATTATTGATGATCTCTGTCTCGTGGTAATGCAGGTTGCGCCTGACGGACGCCCTCCTCAGCAGGAATCAATTATCGTTAATCGGTCCGATGTGTGTGAAACACTGATAGATTAACTTAATCATTTTGCTCCACTCACTCGTGGACTAATTGTTTGCCTCATCAAAAATGAACTTATTTCTAATCCCATGGAGTGTTATGAAAACATAAATTTAGTTATTTAGTGATTACGGTGATTATTTAGTGATTATGGTGGCATTCCATTCTTTCAGTGACCACCGCTGTGAACGGTGTCTGTGCATGTGTGTGGATCTTCTCATTATCCCAAGTAATCCGCTGGATGCATGTCCTCCACACTGCCACATTGGTATGCTGGACACGTTCTCTGTGTGTGTGTGTTCACCCTCACGCTTCATCCTGGCCTGTTTGGTAATGCTCGTAACCTGACACTCCTAATGCCGCTCCACGCTATGCTAAAGATCGATCCCTTTCCCGAGCTCTCTCGCACACCCGCTGAGCAGCCTCGCCAATTCAGCCTCATTGAGGAGAGCTGAGCTGTCTGGACTGGAGCGAATTGAGCCTGAACTCCCACCAATTCCTGCGTCACATCCACCTTAATGTCAGCCGGCGAAGGGATGGGGTGGGGTCAGGGTGGGAAATCTGCTCTTTTTAAAGAACATGTCAGAAAGCAGGAGAGCTCCATCCAACTATTGACTCAAATGCAATAGTCTACTCTAATGGGACCAATCAGGAGGATGGTCAAGAATGATTAATATATCTGTGTATTAACTGGACCACTCATTTAGGCTTTTTTGTTTGTTTTTTAACCGCTCTGATTTGCTGTCATCTTTTCCTTTTAGGTATGTGAGCCCTAAAGCTGCTTTGTTTTATTTGGTATGTGTTTTTGTGTGGGACTGTGTGAAGGAGTAAGAGTGGCCTCTGCCGTCCATTTCTTCCTTCAGGGAATGTGGCCAGTCACATCCCTGGACATTGTTCATGGATGGGCATGGCACTATTGTGACTGGACCTGAACCATAGCTTTTATGACTGCTTTCCAGGTCATGGTTTATATGTGTTCTGTTGCTTCTCAAAGCCATCCATCTGATTGATTTGACATGATATTCAATGTGATACGACATCTGATATGATGTGGCATGATATGATTTGATATGAGCTGATTTGACATGATGGTGTAAAAAAAATGCACAGTAACTATGGGATTCTCACATGGGGCACCATTTATATTAATAATGGTTAAAAATGCAATTTGTGAGTACAGCCTAGACAGGCCAAGTGGTGCTACAGTGTGATAACTCATCATTATCCATTAGTATGCACACTATAATCACTTTATAAAATTACATATTGTATGATAGCAGAATCACAACCCTACACCATAGTGGCGCTTTAGAATATAAAGTGGAAAATAACTCTTCATGATGTGCAGGTCTTTGAAAACGAGTGGCAAGGCTTACAGTGTGCTATACTATACTGCTGTGTATTTGCCCAGCTGGAAATGTGAGCCCTGCTGAGTGGCTCTCCGTAGGAAACCACATGCTGTAAATTCTTCCATCTTTCTCCAGCTGTTTTCCTCTTTTCATCCATCTGCATGTAGATCCTTGGGTCTTCACACTGAAAAAGTTTTCTTCAGAATATTTCATTTGCAAAAAAAAATTAAATAAAAAAATGTTATTGGATTATTCTTTGGCATATTTTAAAAGACCATTTTAGCCCTTTTTTCCCGATTGTACTCACTGTGATCCTGCTCTGGAAATAACAAGGTCAAGACACTGATTCAGGAGAATATGAGAATTTTCATGCAGGGATTAATCCAAATAGAAGTTCTTTTTTCCTAGAGATAAATGAGCTTTCCAAATGCTTTCCACAAAGATACATTATTTCTTCTTATAGAGGCGGAGAGGAGAGATAACAGCAAAAGAGGGACAAAATGTGGAAAAACATACTGAAACAAGAGTAGTTAGACTGGAGATATGCCACAGATCAGAACTGCCTTGCTGTTGCTGTTTCCTCCGTGTGTGGTATGTCTTACACACTCACTGTGGTCCATTGAGCAATGTGCTGGGTTAATAGCCTCTAAGCTATCAGCCTTTCTGGACTTCTCGAAGCTATCATGAAAAAAAAAAAAACCCTCAATAGCTGTCTCACAAGACGAGCGTCTTATCATTGTATAGCCTGGTGGGTTTCATTGCTTAGTTTGGCCAAGAACCAGCTTCTTTGAAAATATAAGAAATGACCAAACCGACTGTTGTGGTGACAGGCTACTGTCAAAAAGGTGCTACAAGAAAAATACATCAATTTTAAAGAAAGTGGTACGAGTTCTTTAACACGCAACAATACTCCATTCACTAAATGCTTTAAAGATACAGCTTATTATGTAATTCAAATTTCCAATGGACACAGAGGTGCTGCCTATGTATAGTGCAGTTTGACTTTATGACTACTACTTTAATATTCATGAGTTACAAAATGGACAGTGTCCTACATTTAATTTCCTTATTACTGTTTATATTTATATGAATTTTTATTTTAATTTTATTATTCATATTTATTTACACACACACACACACATATTATTTATTCTATTGTATTGTTTTTTAATTTTCGCTGCTCTTACCTTTGTACTGTCCACTTTCTGCCATGACAATGCAAATTTCCCACTTGTGGGACTAATAAAGGTTTATCTTATCTTATCTTACAAACTGTATATATATGTAATATGTATGTATGTATACAGCTCTCTTTGAGTATGACAACCATTCCATGCCAGTGTCTGTTAAATTCCTACATAAGCACCTCATTCTCATTCTGAGGTACTGATCAGGTGATCACCTGAATCAAATCTTATTTAATGGGAAAAAGTATAAAAAATCACTGCTGTAATCAACACTCTCCTCTTGCAATGTGACCAGCTGGATGGCAAAACACTACTTGAAGTACGTCATAGGTAATTATTGCCATTTTGTTTGAGAGTGAACAAGAGATTTGTTTTCTTTGAGCTATTCAAGTTCTGCAAACACTTATTTGTCCCAGAGTGTAAAGGCAACACCTTAAGGCCTCACGCCAAGTCCTCATAGCTGCTCATAAATTGTTCACCCCTTTTAATGCCCGGAGCACCGAGCTGAAGCAGAGCCTCCAACTTTATCACATACACTGAGCTCTTTGTTTGTCTGCTGAACAGGCTGAACATATTGTCTGTGGCTTTAAGTCACACAGGCTAAAAGAAAAGGATAACTTTGTCTCCATTACTACTCACTGGATATTATTTTTTTCTTTGTCTTCTTTACAGGACCATTTAATGAAAAAGCACATAAAATTATATATATATAAAAAAAAATTGTACAGTGTAAATTTGTGTGAGTAGTTCAGGACAGCAGATGGTAATGTGTTAAATCACACAAACACACACACACACACACACACACACACACACACCTAAAACACATAAAAATCACTAAGTCAACTGAACGCTTAAGTACAGATTATCTCTCTCTACATTCAATAAACAAATATTAATGATTAATGATTTCTCTTTGGAATATATTGAGAAACTGCCATTTTAAAATGTAGATATTTGAATAGCTGTTATGAAAATGGCAAATAAAAAGGCATTTCTCTTCCTTCTCTTCTCTTGTCTTCTGCTTGGGCCGACCTCAGAGCTACAGGGCTACTTGTGTAGCCCTTAATCATCCAGAATTTGTCTGCTGTTTTTCTTCTTGTTTGGGGAGACACTCTTTCTTTCTCTGTTTTGTTCCCATGGCAAGGCTTGAGCTGAGCTGTGAGCAGTAAATACAGGACAGTGGCTTTCTGACAAGCCTCTACAAAAAAGAGAGAAATGGGCTCAAGAACACGATGAACTGATACTTTTGATACATGCAGTGTTTGTTTCTTTTACTTCAGAGGGCGGAGTACTGATGTTATCGCTTTGGCGTGCCCTCTGTCACTGACCTTCTGAAAACCTTTTAGAACAAAACTGCTCAGAAACATACTTGTATTTTTCATGCGCTGTTTGTGCTTAAAAGGGTTCACCACTACGGGAACCCTTTTAGTCTCCCCAAAAAACTTCATTTTCTGACTTCTGTCCATTTCCCTTCCTTCCATTTACTCAGCTGTAAGGGGCGCTTGCCCTGAATGAATTATAAATATGCTCTTTTCCACTGGCGCCATCACATGCTTGTGTGGGTTAAATTAAATCAACATCTTTACACAGTAGATTAGCACTGCCCAGTGACTGATTTATTATCAATTAATGATCATTGCTTCCAGTTTTCATGCTCTCAGGTCAGGCATATCACGCATCTGCTTTCATTGATTGTGGCTACTTCAGGCTGCGATTGATGGCTTCACTTGAATCTTGTTACGAGTTTAGAAACTGTTAACATGATTTATATTAAGGCAACCACCTAAAGAAAGCTTAACGAAACTTACCTTTAAGCTTTTTTTTGGATGAAACAAACTCAGCAGAGCAACACATCAGTTGTTATTTCATTGTTGAAGGCACAATCATTTTATATCCAAATTTCTTTTTTGTAAAAAAAGAGCAGATGTCGTACAAAACTGAATGCTAGGAAGCAAATGTTACAAACATTCCATCCTAATGTCGATATTTTATCCAAGCAGAGCAACACAGGACTATAATGTTGACTGAGAGCTTGTCATCTCGTCTTAAAAAAGTTGGTGTTACTGATTATTATTTATCACTTTGTGGTCTGTGCCTCAGCACCCTCATATTTTAACTTTAACAGTGTAATAGTAGTCTTATACACTGTATATCCAAAAGCAGACTTTCAACATTTCTTTACACTCATTGCTGCTGCAAGAACAGTCTCTACTCTTCTGGAGATGCACTATGTTTTGGAACATCGCTGTGAGGATCTGACTGCATTCAGACATAAGAACACTGGTGAGTTCAGGTACTGATGGTGGATGATTACTTCTTGATCCCAAATTCCACTCTACCTAACCCTGAAGGTACTGGATGGAGCCTTTCTTCTAAGTGACAACTATTGATCCTGATTGGTCAGCTGTGGATGATGTATGGAACTCTTTTGTGGGTGCTCAGAGTTTTTTGTTTAAATGCATAGTTTAAAATACATAGCAATATGCCCAGGCTAGGCTATATTTTTCAGTTTCACTCTGGAGCATGCATTACACCATAGACAACAATGAAATATAGCACTCTTTCAAGAACCCCCTTATGTCCCTCTAGGGGATGCTTGGCATTGGGCTAGATGATTTGGCTCCAGCTCCTCCAGAGTGTCCTGTCGTTTTTCTATTACTTTTTATGGAGATTATACAAGCTGTGTGTGTCAACTATTGAATGCCTGTGGCAGCAATTGGTGACGTGAATAGCAGTAGTGGTGATGTTTGAAGAAATTGGTTATAAAAATAATAAGTCTGCCAGCTGTTCATTGGGTGGAGGTAGTTTTGAAGCCCTGGTAATCCCTATTGTCTAATTAATTGCCAGGCCTCCGCTGGGGACTTCTGTCTGCCTCAGCAGCAGATGTCCGGGCAAGCAAAGAGGCCAAAGACATGTGCGTTTGACAGCGCAGGTGTTGCTTCTGTCCCTTGTCCTTGGCTTTCCCAGTGCTAGCCTGCTGCCCAGCCCACCTCCCTGCAACCTGACAGGCTCCTCGGCACTGAAGCTCTGTTGCTTCAGCAAGTGGTTCCTGTTTCTCATTGCTGTTATTATAGCCTACTCTCCCTTCAATAAAGCAATCTCCCCACTGTTTGCTTTACGGGGAGGTGAAGGGCGTTCGGCAAAGTGAGTCATAAATCTGCAGGCCGAATAGTCATCTCTCAATAAACCCGTTCACGTGCAAGGACAGCTGAAAATGGTAACCTTCAAAAAAGCCTCTCATAGTGCCATTTTAATTCTTTCCTATCTTTCTGCTTTGTGATTTTTCCCTCATCATCATCTAGCAGCAAACTGTTATTAGGGCATTTCCTGTTGGAACGAGAACAGATGGGTTCTTTTTCCTTTTCATCTCTGGCTTTTCAGACTTTTTTCAGCACTTAGAGTTAAGAGAGGGGACCTTCTCTAATTCAAAAGGATCTTGAAAGTGATCCAGCTGGTCCTGATTTTCATCCGCATCATCGAGGAAGGGAGACGCATAAGGGAACACGAGAGACTCCTCAGCAACACTGCACAGAAACTAACTCATCAGAGAGAGGGATAGAAAAGAGGAGAGAAGAGAGAGAGGGAATCATCTGACAGGATTCAGAAGGGTACTCTTCTGGTTCCCTGTCCTGATTTCCTCCGAGTTTTGCGTAGGAACATTTGACAGGGCCTAAAAATACCCACCGCATCATGAGAGACCCCTGCCCCAGGATATGGGCCCCTCCGTGAGGGTGCGGGGCGTATGGGAGCTCGAGATCATGTGCTGCGCATGTTGCCTGCCCGGAAAACTGCGGCCTTGTGACTCCTCAGTCATCCTGTGAACTTTAAAATGCCACAAAGCGTACAGTAACTCAGGGTTGCAACGTTAAGCACTGCTGCTTTCTGATAGCTCTGTTCTTTTCCCAGAGTGGTGTATTGTACTGTTTATAATAAATATTTTTGATTAATTCATTAATCACACTATTATACCTTACTTAAATGTCCACTGCAGTGACTGTAGTGGGCCACCCTGGTGATCATCTAATATAGTTTGTCTTTAGGTGCTGTTTAGCTATTGCAACTATCGCTGTAACACCTTATGTTATAGAACAGCAAATGCTAGTCCACTGTTGTGAGGTAAAATAATACCCAAAGAAAACTTATTTTTTCAGTTTTACCGCTATTTTACCAGTATCATTTTTACATATAAAATGATCTAAGAAATCATGAGTGCGTTCACTCATTGGGTAGTATATAAAATGACTATATTTGTGCTGGAGACATTGTGACCCCCGGTTCCATTCAGCACCACTGTAGAGAAATCTAAGGGTTGGTAAGTTTCTCTTCAATAAATTTCATGAAACCATTCTGAATACTGTGTTTACATCTCAATGACTGAATTGCACATACACTTTGAAAAATCACTGGAATTCTCCTTTTAATTGACATTGTTCCATATG